>QEAR01000043.1:0-173419 GCA_006535965.1 Spizellomyces sp. 'palustris' | reverse complement strand
CTACTCTACTCTACTCTACTCTACTCTACTCTACTCTTTCTACTCTTTCTACTCTACTCTACTCTACTCTACTCTACTCTACTCTACTCTACTCTACTCTACTCTACTCTACTCTACTCTTTCTACTCTTTCTACTCTACTCTACTCTACTCTACTCTACTCTCTCCTAAACTAGTTGAAATCATTTACTTTTTCTTTATAAAAAATGTTTTGCAAGCCTCTCTCCATTTGCTTCATGATCATTCATTTACCATATTGGGCAAGTTATATTTCACACTTTTCATTTTCACACTTGTTTCTTTCACCAAATGGTGCAAGAGAGAGGCACACGATCACACACCCATACACACGCAGCACCCACAAAGCACACACACACACAATGGAGGACTAGGGAGGGGGAAAGAGGCGTTCTTTTACTCTGCGCTTTTTTCTTTTTTTCTTATCTCTCGTGATTGCCGCGATATCGATTTTATATTATTTCTTTTTTTTTATTTTGTCTATAGTACGCTCTTCATCGTCGTTCTCGTTTTGTATCGCAAGCGACACGCATTCACATCCACACTACCCAATGCCCAGCACGATGCCCAGTACAATGTATCAACAGTATCCACATGACAATGATGACCTAGAGAACGACGACGACGACGATCCTGACGCCCAGTTTGCTTATTTAAAGGACGTGCTCGCTGGCACAATTGATCCTCCCGTCGATACCCACTGGATCGAAAAGAGCCATGCTATGCATTCGGTTGATGTCCTCTTGGAACAGATTGATTCCGCTATTCGAGATTTAAATACTGGCATCGATGATGATGGGCAGGAAGAAGAACAAGCAGAACTGGAGAGGAGATTGACGGCCACATCCACGCGCTCCGCTCCTCGGGCTTCTCTTTACCAACGCCCTCGATATGCTTCAGGAGAGACGGCCGCCGCCGTTCCATCAGAGGGTCTTGAGCGTACGGGTGGCGATGCACCCACGGCCATTTGGGACCACAAACGAGCTCACTCGGCTCCCGCTCCCGCTCCCTCTCCTCGCCTCGTCGTTGATGCAACAACCACAAAATCCGATTCCGTCGTCGTTGCATCATCGTCATCATCAGCATTATCATCATTTGACGACCCTCTGATACTCCACGTAGGCTACCTCCGAAAACTCACCCACTCCCGGCCCCTAGGGTCGAAAACATACCGCCCCCGCTTCCTCGTCCTCACTTCCACCCACCTCTACCTCTTTCGCTCCTCCAATCCCCAAGAGGCCTCCATCACCGCTCTCCCCATCACTCCCACAACAGCCGCCTACGTCTCGGAATCTGGACTATGGGTCCTACATGTCCAGTCGCAAGGCATGGACGAAGCCGGGGCATTCGTTACGCGAAATTGGTCCTTGCAATGTGCAGACAAGGAGGAAATGGTCGGGTGGTTGGCGGCATTGCGGTCGGCGATTGAAAGGAGGCGCATGTTGCTCAAGAGTACGAGTGACAAGGTCCCGGGACTGCAAGTCTTGTCCCAGCATGGCCGTGGGATCCTCTTGCAAGAATTGTCGCACTCGTACTCGACTCGACCGGTGGCCGCGTTTGGACAGCCTGCGACCTTGTTTGGATCCGGGTACGGTCAACCAGGGTATGGTCAACCAGGGTACGGGGGACCACCCTCCGCGCCCGGATCCAACCCAGATCTGTCTCCCGCCCTCGCCATCCTCGAAGGCCTCGAACGTCTCCACTCGCCCACCACCCCAAACACCAACAGCACCGAACCTCGAGACTACTTTTCCATCCCCATCACCACCGAACCCTCCACATCCTCATCCCGAGACGATGCCTCTATCAGCTCACGCGACACACCCATAGAAACGAAAAAGGAGAAAAAGGCCCGAGAGAAAAAGGAAAAGAAGGAAAAGACCAAGCCCAAGAAAAAGGATGAAGGGCTATCCTTTGGTGCGGCCATGAGTATGGTGATTTGAGTTTTTGCAAAAAGACAATGTGCGAGCGCTCTACCCTTTTGTGCCTACATGCAATCAAAATCGTCTCCACGCTCATCAACCGACGCACACCACGCACACACACTTGCATGCCACCCGCAGCCCTCGGTAGGGCTAACCCTCTGTGCAGTGTGAACGGCACACACGCACACGCGCATGTCCGCCCAGTACCGTACGCCTTCAAATCACTCGTCCACACTGTGCAAAGACAGTTACGAGGGGTCCCGAAAAAAGGAAATTGGATAAAGTAGTCAAGGCCTCGTAGAATATAGGTGGATGTCTATGATGGGTTGTGGCAAGAAAACACACATGTGCGTGCGTGCGTGCGTGCGTGCGTGCGTGCGTGCGTGCGTGCGTGCGTGCGTGCGTGCGTGCGTGCGTGCGTGCGTGCAACCAAAACAAATGATGGTGAAAGAAGGGGACATGTACAGTGCATGTTGTGTTTGAATGGTTTTATACCAAAACTTTAGGAAATCTATGATTTTCTCTACACGACTTTATATGATTGTTGAATTCCACTTTTGGTCTTGTTTTTTGTTGATGCCTTTAACTCAGTGCTTGTACAAGTACGCTTTGAAATCTTTAGCGATTTTCAGTCCAAACAGAGTCGGCCGCTGAATCCAAGGGGTCTACAAAATTGGTAGAGTGGGAGCCCTGTTTGTTGCCCATGACTGTGTCCCATTCCGGCAAACAATCTTTAGCTGGAGGAACTATTTATGCATAGAGCACAATCTCGCTCAACCGAGATGGACAAGCGATCGAAATCGCTTACCCAAAACTACCTCCACGACGCGGTCAAACTCTTGAGAGTGACCGACAGATATAAGAGCTTTGCCATCTTTCTGATTTGAACTCACCTCTTTCGAGTCCATATTTGCTGAAATATATACATGTCCGGGAGGTGTACCCTGCAAAATGCGGTGCCTGTACAGACTGCCTACTCCAAATACCGGCAATGTTGCTCGATGTGCTCGCTGTCATTTTGCTGCATGTTAGGCACGCTCATACTGCATAATATAAGCGAGAAACTGAATTTCTTATACGGTCTTGTCTTACCAGATGGATTCTTTGTTCCTTTCTTGGGTTTTCGATATCAACCTAATGTAGCGAGCCTTTTTCAAGTATAACAAAGGCACGAGACACCCTCGAATTCCTCTCTGAGATGCTGTGCAGCTCCAAGCTACATTTGTCTTCCCATACACTTTGATAAATTGCGCATATACGGATGCAGAACTCAAAATCCTGACTTGTAAAGGGACGAGAAGGATACACTGAGCTTGTGAATGCTTTGGGAAAGATGTGGGGAGCACTTTTCTCCTCCTCCATAAGAATAAATTCTATTACTTTCATCTATATAAATAAGAGTGTATTATGGAGAGTGGCCTTTTTCCGCAATTTGCATCACCAAACATTTGTATGCTCTTCGGGAGTACAAATAATGAGGAGATGACTAGACTTTAGCCCTTTGAGTTGTAAGTATCACATTTCCTACAAACATGAGCAGTGGAGGGGACAGGTAGAGGGACACAGATGCCAATTATGGGCCCTGGGGCCCAATTTGACCTGTCTCGCATATTTTGCCTAGGCGGAGCAACGCCTCTGGTACCCAGTGACAGGTCAACAAACGGAAATTCTGCGAGGCCCTGTCCCGTAAAGTATCATCATGTCATCAGCGTCATCGCTACCGCCTCTCCAGTTGTCATTTTGTTCACGCACATCACCGTTATATACTGCCACACAAGCCAAAGCGCTTTTTCATCCATCAAAGCAGGGAGATATTCGTTTGTGAATATTCGATAATGGAATCCATCTCAATCCAAAATCCAAACAACCGCATCACGT
This sequence comes from Spizellomyces sp. 'palustris', assembly GCA_006535965.1. Taxonomy (NCBI): domain Eukaryota; kingdom Fungi; phylum Chytridiomycota; class Chytridiomycetes; order Spizellomycetales; family Spizellomycetaceae; genus Spizellomyces; species Spizellomyces sp. 'palustris'. Next base: position 169,599 of record QEAR01000043.1, on the reverse strand, counting down.
AATCACGATCAGACGCGTCGGTCTAGTCTGATCCTGCTGCGATATTTTACTCACCATGATTGCCCAACGCTCTGTTTCCCACCTCCCATCGTCTATTCCATCTGCTGTATCCTCCGATACCGATACCGATGTAGAGGAATTTGCGCTAGCTGCTGAGGGCATTGAGGTTCTGTGCTTTCGGTTTCTTCACTGTGGATGTAGGCTGATTGTTTGAGTTAGGCGGGTGAGGATGTGAATGACCGATGGGTAAGAGTATTTCTCTGGGTTAATTGAGTTTTGTGACTGGGACGTTGACTGGTAAAGTCGTGATGGGTGTAGGTAGTTTCTTCCCAGCTGGCGTCCTTTAAGAATGGCAAGGTGAGGTAACCATCGTGGCCCGAACGACGAATCATGAGGTGCTGATTCTCGCGTTTTTTTGGATTTGGCTAAAGCCGACACGAGGTGGCAAAAGGTACGAGTATTTTTGGTCTATTCTTTAATGCATAAAGATTCTTAGAGTCGCATCTTGCACGCAGCATTTGTACTTCTAGGGCACATCACGATGTGAGTTTCAATGACGTTAATCGTCAACCGGAACACTCACCCACATGAACTTGCCAGATCCTCCACCTCCACCATTTTATGCACACTGACTCTGCAAGCGAGAGGGTCAAAGTGCTTGGTGAAAGTGTTGGTAGGGTACGCTGTTGTTCTCATAGATGGTACAACACACAAACCAACCGTTTTAAACTAGATCCCGACGACACACTCCTCGATACAGCTCGATCTACAACTCGTGAAACACGGATCATTGCCCTGGCCAAAAGAGTAGGTTGGGCTGGTTAGATTGGTTAACGGATATCCATGCTCAATTATGCCAAAAGGTACGGGGATTGAACCTTGCACTCGAAAGGGAGCGTTCCTGCACATCTGCTCTCAATGCTAGGATTAAGGTACGTTTATGCTCATACTTGTAACTGTATCCAAGAGCTAAGAGCATAACAGCAACTAGAAAAAGATGCCACCCCTAACGTTGTCAAGCCAGTAAACGACGACACAGCGAGGTCAAATATACAAATCAAGGCATTGAAAGATAAATTATCACAGGTGAACCGTTGGTGCCTTTACAAAGCATATCACGAACATGATTCTTATCACTTTTTGGCAGACAACCCGTAAGCTAGAAGAAGAACGAACCCAAAATCAAAACCTCCGAAATGAGAACCGGCTCCTTACCAAGGCATTGAAGCAGGAAGTTGGCGATAGTGTGCCGTTGAGCAAGGTATGGGAGCAAAGCATTTCTGTAGGTTGCGATGGCTGATGAGACTTTATTCTTTAGGTTCTTGAGGAGAAGAGTGGATGGAAGGGACGAGCACAGCAGATTTTGGTGTTGAAGGTACCCAAAGAAAAACTCGTTTACCCGTGCACATCAACAAGCAAGATGACGGAGCGGTACAAAAACTCTTAGGCCAAACTTTCCGAGATAACCCACACAACACCGCCACCACAACCCCCCACAAACAACATCCGCAAACTCGAAACATCCCGCCGCGCAGCTCACGAAAAGGTTCAAATGGAGTTGGAAACCCTCCGAGAAGAGCATGCGAGCCTTGTCAAAAAGGCGGAGGCATTACTAGCTAGGAACCGGTTTGTGCTTTATTTCACAATTATTTTGTGAGAAGATGTATTCAATATGTACTACTTTATAGAACACTCGAAAAAGCGAATCAAACCCTCAAGACAACACTATCCACCCTCCTACAGAAAACATCATCATCCTCCAAATTAGTCTCGGTGCTTCAAACCAAAGTAGCGAGTCTCCAGGTAACGCTGGCTTGTTTTAATCACGCTCCCGCCTTTACTGAATCGCTTTTGACGCAACTTAGGCCAAACGAGACCAGCAGCCTGATCAAGACCTTTTATCTGTTATTGAAGCCAAGGTTGCCCTTTCGTCTCATTGCAAATCAGTCTAAACTCCCCTATTTACGCCTAGAATAGGACAAGCACATTCTAGAGCAAGCTGAACAGATCAATAACCTACAACACTCCTCATCTCTCATTCTCACCACCCCCAGCCCAACATCCCAACACAGCCCGGCATCCCCAGTCGGTACGTATAAGCCCCCAACAGCGAGAAATGAGGACTGACACATACCCACAGTCCATGATATCACCATCACAAGCCTCCAAGCAACCCTCAAAAACCTCTCTGCTGAAAACAAACACTTACGAACCTTACAAGAGGATACAAAGGCCCGATTGGCGCATGTGGAAGAGAAAATGTGTCGAATGGGTACGTGGCGATATGGGTCTGGTCGAAGTAGGGTGGTGGTAACAATGGGGTGCTATTTAGAAGCGCAATTGAAACGAGCAAACCGCAAGAATAGCGAACAAAAAAAGACTGAGGAGACGGATGTACGTGTGTTTGGAACAAAGCACACGGTTTTGAATATACTTTCTCATACTCATTACCAGATGGACCGTTTGACTTGCAAGCTCGATCTCCTCCGCGATGAAAACGAGGGACTTAAAAGTACGTAAAACGGACCTCCCCTTTTTCGTTTTCCCTAAACCGAAACTTTTATAAAACACAGCAACCCTCGAATCTACACGTACGCAACACACCCAAGAAACAAGCGCACTTTACAACCTCCTTGCACAAACTCGACAAGCGTTTGCGAGCGATGTAGAAAAAATTGTGAAATATGTGCAGGATGAAAACGAGTAAATCGTCGTGCTTCGTACGGGGCCCCATCCGGTACAAAATGTTTTGTCATCTTTGACACTGGTAAATGGCATGATCCTTATAGGTGGTAATATATTAGGGGCTTGCGAGTACTGCTATTTGCGAAAATCCAAAATTGGCCCCCTTTAGACAAAGCCATCCCTATAGATATGGTTACTGCACATTGACAAGTGACATGCGACGTGGTCGTGTGTTACTTGCAAGATCTTGTGCATATTCTTGGAGAAATGTCACAAGCAACCATATATTAGCAACATCAACGCATAATTACACAACAGTTCTTGTCACATCAAACATTAAGCATATCAATAACCGGGGATTGTCTCTATCCTCCAATTAACTTGTTCACAGTGTCCAATTGTCAAGACTCGATCTCCTCGACCACCTCGATACCCATCAGCAAAAAAAAAAACAAGAACCCAAAAAGGACTTCAAAACGTTCCACAACCACCGCAAGCCCCTATTCTTTCACGCCCAGATCAGCGACACTGCGAGCTGAGGAAGACAGGGTTAGGAAAATCATGTGTTGTGTTGACCAGGAGAGACGCGCGTTGAACTGATTACGTAAATGATCTGCGGTGCCTGTGCCGACGATACCCATCAGAAGAAATAGTTGAATGCATCCTGACAGGCGACGACAGCAAGTTTTATCGAGCGACTGGGGTTATATAATAGTTTGATCCCCGTTGACCTTTATGTGAGAAATATGGTTCTGGTTCTCCTGTATCATCTATATCTGTTCGAAAACTTGATAATCAAGAAACTACATTTGAGACTTTTGACTGCTATTCGTCATGTCCCTCGTGGATGTTGCCCACCAAGTACCTTAGCGCACCCCCCCCCCACATTCGGCCTCTGTCCCCTCTGCGCAGGGAACAACAGACTCATGGGGCACTGTCATCCACGTTGAGGGGTAGACTTTCATCTACAGTGTCCTTTGATTTTCCTTTTTTTCTTTTTCAAACACGAATTTCAGTGTAGAGTAGAGAGTCAATTTGCAAATTTGGAAGAGGAGGTTTGTCATGGCGGTTATCTTTCAGTTGGAGCCACGCTCAGCTGGAGCCACGCTTGACAGTCCCAGGTTGACAGGCGTGCATCCTCCTTTCCTCGTGCTAGGCTTTGCGCGTCTCGTCGATTCACCAAAACTCTGGCCTAGTCGTACCCCGTATTTTCTGGCTTCCAGGACGAGAATACAGCTCTTTTTGAGCAATAACAATGGTTGCCTGTCATGCTTGACCCTACTGGTGGTGTCGCGGAAAATTCCCATTTCAGCAAAACACAATTATTCCCGCCCTTGAGTGGTCCTGACATGCCAACCACGCTGCAAGGAACAGCTGGGTAAGGAAAACGAAAAACAGTCTTGTTGTATTCATTTTTTGAAGCTGGCACGACGGGACAAGCCGCTGATAGAAACGTTCAAGGTGCGAAAAGCCTCGGTTTTACCCTACGAGAGATATGCGCGATTTACTGCAAATAGAGAATTGTGAGCCCCCATAGGCAAAAGGGTAGTCTGCGTGCGCTGCAGAGCATGTGGAGGACTTGACAGAGTCGTTTGTTGACATTCTGTGGAGCAAGCCTTGATGGACTGGTTATATAAAGACGGTCGATGGTAGGTCATTTCCCCCCATATTGGGTAGGTTGTCCTCTGGCTCAGTGCTTTTTCTATATCCAAGTCTACACCCGCCCATCAAGTCTACCAACATACATTCAACACCCTATTCTACATATAAATAAAAACGCAAAAGATATGTCGTCTAATGACCGACACCTCGCCATCATCGGCATCGGCCTCCGTCTTCCCGGCGCCAACAACAAACAGGAATTCTACAACCTCCTCCGCTCAAAGCGCTCTGGAATCTCTCGTGTGCCTGCTGATAGATGGAATGTGGACACTTTTACTGGTCCTGGAAAAGAACCGACAAAGATTGTAACGGATTTGGCCGGCTTTCTCGATGAATATCGGGAATTTGATGGTACGTGACAGTATTATTTTTTTATGTATTATGTATTAGGAATCTTTTTAATGCTTTTCTTTCCTATTGATGTTGTTGCTACACAGCTTTGGATTTTGGAATTTCGCCCAACGAAGCGAATGAACTCGATGTCCACCAGGTGCATACAAACTTCTGCCTAAACTGAAGGCTTCTCCACCTGCTTACAGTCCATTTTCTCTCTCTCTTTCTCACGTTTTCCCACAGTATATGCTTCTTCAGACGACGCTTCAGGCGTTTGAAGACTCTGGTGTCAAGTACAGGGGTACAAAGACTGGCGTTTTTGTTTCTGGATCTTTTGAGGCACGTAGTCTCCAGACGGACGAGTATGATGTGTCTGCTTATACTTGTAAGAGAATGTATTCTTTTTTTCGTAATCTGGTGAACTGTCTTGATCACTTTTTCCTTTTAACAAGCAACCGGCACCGCCCTGTGTATGCAGGCTAACCGCGTGTCCTTCTTCTTTGACCTCCGCGGACCCTCCATCTTTATCGACACAGCTTGTTCAGGTGGTCTAACAGCGATGCATACTGCGCGTAACGCTATCCTCGCTGGGGACTGCGACCAAGCGGTAGTAGCAGGTATCAGCATCATGCTCACCCCACAGGCATCGCAGGGGTTCAGTAAGCTCGGGACGCTCTCTCCGACTGGATGTTGTCATGCGTTCGATGCAGCTGCAGATGGTTACGTACGTGGCGAGGGTTGTGTGGTGATTATTGTCAAACGACTGGACGCTGCGTTGAAAGAGGGTGATCATGTTTATGCGGTTCTTACTGGGAGTGCCGTCAATGCTAATGGGAGGGGATTGAGTTTGACGATGCCGGATGCCAAGATGCAGATGGATGCGACGCTTCAAGCGTATGTTGTAACGCTCTCTTTTTTTCATTTATGATTGAGTTTTCTTTAATCTGATACTGTTGTTTCTTGATTCTTTTCTTGTTCGACATGGATATAGGTACAAGGATGCAGGCCGTGATCCTACTGATGCCTTTTTCGTAGAGTGTCACGGAACGGGTACCCCCGTTGGTGACCCGATTGAAATCAACACACTTGGACAAGTGTTTTCACGAAATCGACCCGAAGGGGATATCCTGAGGTGGGTTATTTTATTTTATTTAAATGTCCACAAGTCGCAATGTGTATTGTTAAAGTGTCGCAGTATTGGCTCTGTAAAAACCAACATAGGTCATTTGGAAACCGCTTCGGGGCTCGTAGGTCTCATCAAAGCCGCAATGATCCTCGACTCGGGGGTTATTCTCCCGGGCATCCATTTCAACACTCCGAACCCACAGATCCACTGGTCCGATTTTCGCATTCGAGTTCAAACTGACCCGGAACCGATTCCGGAATGGAAACGAACAGCGGACGGGATGTATGTTGCGAGTGTTAGTTCGTTTGGGTTTGGTGGTGCGAATGCGCATGCTGTGCTGGAGCGCATGCCCCATGCATCCGGTGATCGGTTTCCGGATATGGTGATTGTTGATAAGGATCCTATCCTGATTGCAGTGGGTGGACTTTCTGCGCGGTCGTTGGGAAGAGTAGTGGCGAATGTCCGAGAGTTTCTAGAGGGAGCAACGGACCCGCGTGAGCGAGTGGTGATCTCTAGGGTATTCGGAGAGCGAGCTCGTGGGCACCCGTTCCTTTCGTATGCCGTCATCCCTGCATCCGGTACTAGCCAACTTGAACAAGCATTCTCAAAGGCGGCCGCCCCATTATTTACGACCGACCCTTTCATTGCCTTTGTGTTTTCTGGGCAAGGTCCTCAGTACCCCCAAATGGGCCGCAGACTTTTTTACCGTTTCAAAGCATTTCGTGACTCGGTTCTTGCTTCCGATGCTGTACTGCAGTCAATAGGTTTTGGCTCCTTCCTGAAAAAATACGGCATGTTTGATTCTTACGAATGTACCCTCCGCACTGGGCCTGACGCATCGTGGCCCGTTGAAGCCGTAGTCCTCTCGATAGTCATCTTCCAAATCGCCCTATACGACCTCTGGAAAAGCTTAAATGTCGCACCCTCTGTTGTACTGGGACACAGTGTCGGCGAAATCGCGGCCATGTATGCTTCCGGTGCAATCAATCGTCGGAAAGCAGTGCATTTAGCAGTAGCGCGAGCAATGGCATTGAAAATGGTGGAGAACTCACAAGGAGGTATGGCGGCTTTGGGATGTGATGAGGCCCAAGCCAATGAGATGATTGGTAAAGTTTTGACTGGGAAGCGGGAAGGGCCTGGTGGTGTTCGAGGGCTGTGGATTAGTGCCGTGAACTCTGTCAAGGCTGTTTCAGTGTCGGGGAATGAGGATTTGATTGTCAAGGTAAATCTCTGCATGTTTTTTCATTTGCCTTACATCCAGAGGCATTCATATGTTCTATTGTCTATTCTCCACTCAGCTCGTCCAGCAAGCCGAAACCAGAGGCATTTTCGCACGGCAACTCCGTGTGGGTGGGGCATACCACTCTCCCCTGGTCGACGTTTGTGCTTCAGCCTTCCAAGAAGCCGTCCTACCCGTCCTCGACAGCTCACGCAACATCCCTAGGACACGTTTCATCTCCACCGTTCACGGCAAGCTCTTTCAAAGGGACCAACCCCTCGACACGGCGTACTGCTGGGAAAATATCCGCAAACCCGTCTTATTTGCTGATGCAATCAAAGCCATGTTTAAGGAGCACAAAGAGGAAGGCAATGCCTCATCATTGTGTGTGATTGAAATGGCACCGCATCCCGTTTTGCAGGGGTATATTGGGGAAATTGCTGCGTCGGTGGACGTGCAACCTGCGGTTGTAGTTGCGTGTGCTCGGAGGCCGAATCCCAAAGCTGGGGAAGGTGTGAATGATCCCGTGGAGGATACGCAGTTTTTGGATACAGGTGAGTGTTGTTTCCGAAGAATCTACGACAGAGTAAGTTTTTTCCTGATCGGATACACACACACCCATTATAGTTGGGAAACTCCTCGTCGCAGGTGTGCGCAACGTTAATTTGCGCGTACTGACTGGGCTCGCTGACTATGACGTCCCAATGGGCCACGACATGTTGTTAAAGAAACCTGTCAGCTACCCATTCCAAAAAACTGTAAGTGCCAACGCAATACAATTCAAAAAAAACCCCCCTATCAAAACACTCATCCACACACACCAAACTTTTAGATTGTCCATCATAAAGAACACCCCACCAGCGCCTACCGACGCACTCAACCCCCCGCCAAACCCCTCTGCACCCCCCTCTTTCGTATCAGCCCCCAAACTCACCCATGGGTGACAGGCCACATCATTTCAAAAGCCGTCATCTTCCCGGGAACCGGGTACATTGAAGCCGCCCTCGAACACGGCGCACGAACAGTTCGTAACGTCCGTATCCGACGCGCGTTGATGCTTTCCGAGCATGAACCCGCCAAATACGTAGGGTTCCGAGAAACGGGTATCAACAACGAATGGGAATTTTGCAGTTCGTCCAAAAATGTCGTGAATGATGCGGGTGTGATGTTGGATACAGTCCATGCGACGGGACAGTTTGTCATGGAAGCGGTCTATACCCCGAAAACCGCGATCGAACATCTCGGACAGGATTTCATGAGCGAGTTTGATCTCGTTATGGATGGGCAGAGGTTTTATCAAATTATTGCGGGAACGGGTGCAGAGTATTCTGGGGTTTTTGCCATGATTACCGAGATTCGTGGGTCGTCTACGAGGGAGAAGGATTATATTGCTTTTGTGGAGGTGTCGGATGAGCTTTGGAATACGCATGCAAGGGGGATGGTACTTCATCCGGCGTTACTCGATTGTGCGTGTCAGACGGGATGGGGCATGTCGGTACGTTCTTGTCTTCATTACAAAAATACTCTTGTTTATTGTTTTTGTAAATTAACTCACCGCACTGTTTTTAACAATAGCTCTTCTTTAACGATACCCGAACTCTCGTCGACACCTACATGCCCTCCGAAATCAGCTACATATCACTCACGGGCACTAACGACCAAATCCGATCCGCAAAACGCATTCTAATCCACTGTGAGGATATCAGTTACACGGACCGTATCTCCCTCCAAAATCTCTACCTATTTGACGCGGATACGTTGGAAATGCTTGTTGTCGTCGAAGGCAAAACGTCCCACATGGTTCGGAAAGCGAAAAAAGTCCAGGATGCGTATACTGCTGTGTGGGAGCCACGGTTTTTGAGTATCGATCGAAAGGTTTTGGATGTCAAGTGGGATGATTCGAGTTGGATGGAGGTGCATGGAAAAGTTTTACGAGATGGGAGGGAGCAGCCGCTTGTAGAGGCCTTGGAGAGAGTCAAAAAGGAGGGTCAGGAGGGTCTGGTCAACGATGACCTTTTTGATCGCATATGTAAGTTTGTTTTGCTTTTTTTTGTTGTTGTTTACGTACTTCATCCCACCCCTCACATATTTAACATTATATTTTCAAGACCAACTCCCAGCATTCACGACTGCCATTGAAACCCACTTTAAACAAACCCTCCAAAAACTCATCTCCAACGCCAACGACCGTCGAGTCCTACGCATCCTAGACCTCTACATACACAAACGCAGACTCAATTGGCCCGACATTATAGCAAGTACTACTCCGCACATTCATCTTGATATCGTTGGAGTGAATCTGGCTGGACGGTACAACGGGACGGATCATACCAGGTTTGATGTGAGGGCGGGTGTAGAGAGTGAGCCGAGGTGTCGACCAGAGAGTTTTGATGTGGTGGTTGGGGGGGATGTGTTGAGGTTTTTGGGGGATGGGTGTGATGTTTTTGGAGTGGTTCTTGGGTTATTGGTAAGTTTTGTCCTTTTTTGCATTACTGTTTTTAATTTGGTTTTTGATATATTTTGGAAAAAGGTACCCGGTGGATACGTCTTTACTTCCGATTTGAATGCCACGACGCTAAAGACTCGGTTTCCCATCCTCGGTAAACGCCTCTTTGATCTCTTGTAAATCACATCCACCACTAACGCCCTATATTTAAGGCGACATTTTTACAAACACACCAACCCCTCCCCACCCTCCCAACCACTGGAAAACAACCCTCACAAATACACTCTTCATCGAACCCCAAATCCTCGAATCCGTTGGCCCACACTTTTTTATCTCCGCACAACGTGATCCAACCCGTACTTGTTTCGAGTATCCGAAAGAGGTTCCTCCCAGTGTAGAATCTGAATCGGATCATAGTAGTGAGGATCTTGAGACGCTTTCTTCGGATGGGTCCTTGTCGTGTGAGATGAATAGTGATCTCGTGGAAGGGTGTGTACCGACCACGATGAACGGAACGTCTAAATCGGAAGACAAGAGTCAAGAGGAAAAGATTTGGATGGCACTCGGAAAGCGTCCACATATCGACTCGCCTCTACCGTGTTCTCAACCACCCCTTTATTCTCTAGACGCAACAACACTCGTCTACCACTACCACCACGGAACCGAAATGCAACTCGTTCACTCGATACAAAACTTGGGGGAGAACCCCACCGGAACCATCTGGATCCTAACAGAGGATACACCCACAGGAGCCATGGGACAAGCCCTCTCAGCAACACTCACAAACGAGTACCCGAACCTAACATCCTACGCAATAATATTCCCACAAAGCACACCCATAACCACCAAACAAGGATGGTTGGACGTGTTAATGGAAGCTGAGAAACGGGGGGGAGTGGAGCCGTTCACGTGTGTACGTGGTACGCGGCTCTTTTCACGACGGATTGTGAGCGTCCCTCGAATAGACAATGAAAAACGGGATGGAGATTGGGTCCTAGATCTTAAAACAGATCAAATGGGTGTAAACGCACTCGCACCGCATCGGTATTTCCCACCCGCGTTACATGCCCATGCCGTCCAAATCAGGGTTCAAGCCGTTGCACTCAATTTCAAAAACGTCTTATCGGCCGCGGGGTTGTTACCTGATACGGACCGGTTATCGGAATTTGCGGGGGTGGTGAGTGGTGTTGGGTCGAAAGTCTCGAGGGTCGTCGTAGGGGATCGGGTCATGGGCACCACGGGGGCATCACGAGAGGGGTCGGTGGCCGTTACATCGGAATGGTTGGTATCGAAAATACCAGATACGATGAACATGATGGAAGCTGCGGCGTTCCCGATTGCGTATGGAACGGTTTGGTACGCCCTGATCGAAAAAGCCCAGATACGACCCGGTGAAACGGTTTTGATTCATTCGGCGGCGGGGGGTGTTGGGTTGTCTGCCATTCAGGTTGCGAGGCGGGTAGGCTGTCAAGTGTTTTGTACGGTGGGGTCAACAGAGAAACGAGAGTTTATTCATAAAGGGTTGGGGGTGGACTATGATGCCATGAGTACGTCGCGGTCGACAGAGACGTGGATGCGGGAGGGGCAAGCGTGGTTGGCAAAACGAGGGCGAAAGGGGTTTGATGTTGTCTTGAATTCGCTGCAAGGAACAGCCTTACAAGCCGGGTGTGGTAAGTCTCTCCGTTTTGTTATTCCCACTCGCTATTCCTAAACAACAAACTCTCTTAAGCCATGCTCGCCCCACTGGGCCGCTTCATTGACATTTCCAAACGCGACGCATTATCCGGCACACCCATCTCAATGTCCCATTTCGCAAAAGCCACATCCTACATCGCCATCGAACTCGGCTCTCTCAGTAAATTCCACCCCGAATCCATGAGCCAGCTTCTCGACACTATTATATCCCAACACACCCAAACCCCGTTTACATTCCTGTATCATCACGGGTTTCGTGGAATAGAGGGGTTGACTGAAGCATACCGACTCATGGAATCAGGTCAGCATATCGGGAAAATCGTCGTGGATCTCAGTCTGCAAAAAGGTGTGATGAACATGTATCGACCGCGTCCGTTATTTGATCCCCGGAAATCGTATATACTGGTGGGTGGATGTGGAGGTCTTGGGCCGCGACTTGCTGTGAATCTTTTTGCGAATGGGGCGCGGAATGTGATTTTAACGGGGCGGAGGGGTATCGTTGATCGCGTGGATCGGTTGACGCTCGAGAGTTTTATTGGGGATGAGCAGTATACGGGTGCACAGGTTCGGTTCATGGCTGCGGATGCCTGTGATGAACACGCCATGAAAAAAGTGGTGGATGCTGCGAATGCCATGGGGCCTATCGGTGGTATTTTCCTCATGTCGGTGGTATTGGCTGACGACCTCTTTGTGAACATGACACCCGAAAAATTCGCAACTGTCAACAAGTCCAAAATCGGGGCACTCGACATCCTCGAAAAAGTCGTCTCAATCGGTCACTTGGATTTCCTATTCCTGTTTTCGTCAACGGCTGCCCTGTTTTTTAATCCTGGTCAAGCTAACTATAACGCTGCTCAAAGCTTTTTTGACCGATACGCTCGTGATTGCCATAACGTCATTTCCTTTGCCGTACCCGCCATATCCGACATTGGTGTCTTTGCAGCCTTGCGTGCATCGAAAAACAATGCGACACTCAAAGTCCTGGACACGCTGGCATGTACATCGAGTGAACTATGCGACCAGATTCAGGAAGCGGTGGCAAGAACGCTGACGGGATGTACACAGCATGTCCCGTATCTGATCCCCGAGTTGAATTGGAGGGTTAGTTATGGGATATCACCTGCGAACCAAACTAGTATCGCGCATCTCGTCACGCATGGAGATGACCAGGACCATGAACAAGAATCTACAAGCGAGGATCCCGTTGGAGCGCTGATTACAAGGATTCTCAATGTGGATGTATCGGCTGTGGAGGATACTGTTCATCTCAGTTCACTTGGATTGGATTCTTTGACTGCGAGTCGGTTGAGTGGGGTGTTGGAATCAGAGTTGGGAGTCCATGTTTCGCAGCTTCAGTTATTGGGTCCGGTTTCGGTTCGGGCGTTGCGGGATTTAGCTCATGTTTCTGTTGCTAAAAAAAATGCAGTAACGGACGGCGTCGATTCTCAACAACTTGACGACGACAAACGGCAACTTGCATTTCAGACCGATTCAACTTTTGATTGCGTATCTCAAGTGGACGCTTTGGACCATCCCTCCATTTCCGCAGCAGGTCTCATCGTTACCGGCGTACATTTAAATCACCCAACCATTTTCCTAACAGGCGCAACCGGATTCCTCGGTCGATCCATCCTATCCGCCCTCTTTGATCGATTCCCAAATGCCACCATTGCCTGCCTCGTCCGCGCATCGACACCTCAACAAGGCACGGCCCGAATCCAAACCGCGTGTGAAAAGGCACAAGTGTGGAAACAAGAGTGGAGGGACCGGATAAAGGTCATACTAGGAGATTGTGCACATGAACATCTTGGAATGAGTGATGGGGATTGGGAATGGGTAGCTAAAAATGTGGAATGGATCGTGCATGCTGCGGGTGTGGTACGTTAAAAGTGTTTGAAACCCCCCCCCCAAATCATTTTCAATGGTCTTAAATGTTTTTTTTGTAGGCGGATCATTTAAAACCGTATGCAAGTCTATCCGTCAACAGCACCAGCACCAAAGAAATCTTGTGTCTCGCTACGACACTTCGGCTTAAAGCCGTTCAATACATTTCATCCACAAACGTACGTTTACTCACCGACCTCGTTACCCTTAAAACCTCTTACAAAAAACTTTATAACTAACCCCAAACCTTAGCTCTTTGCCTTTTCTGGCCTGGAAACCATATCCGAATCCCACAACATCCACGACCTGGACCCAAAAACATTCACAGGGTACGCTCAATCGAAATGGATTTCCGAGGTGCTTTGTGAGCGGGCTCGGGGAAGGGGTGTACCTGTCATGGTGATTCGACCTGGGACGTTAGGTGGAAGTAGTCAAACTGGAGGTAAAAGTAAAAATGACAAAAAAAAACCCCGTTGATTTGTGGTATTCACGTTCGTTCGTGTGTGTGTGTGTGTTTTTTTTTGTCTAGTGCTTCATTTGGATAGTTTTATTTGGCGGTTTGTATTGGCGGTCTGCGAGATGGGCATGGCACCCGATACCCCGTTTCTTTTTTCAGTGACACCCGTGGATTGGTGTGCGGCCATGATTGTTGCATTGGGAGCTTCCGAGCAAGCATGGAATGACCCCATCTTTCATATCAATAATCCCGAAATGTGAGTCTTGTGTGATTTTAAAAAATGTGCATTATTCGGTCAGTCTTACATGTTATTTTACAGGTTGACATGGGCAGATCTCCCATCCATCATACCAGACGGTGTACCCCCATGCAAAATCATCCCACTAAAAGAATGGCAAACGGAATTTGAGACCCAGGTTCAAAATAATACGCGGAATCCCATGGTCCCGCTTGCGCATCTTGTGAGGCAGGCGAATGTGGTTTTGCCTAGGTTTTTGGGGGAGAATTCTAGGAGGGTTCTTGGGGAGGGGTTTGTAGAGTGTCCTAGGACGTCTGGGGAGGTGGGCAAGTTGTATGGGAGGCAGCTTTTGGCGCATTTTATGGCGTCGAAAGAGTAGTGTTGGTTTTTGTAGGGTAGTAAGGGGAGTGATGTATATAGCGTTGTATTGGAAAGTTTACATTTAGCAATGAGTAGGCCATATATTCTTTTTTTCTCAAGTGTGCGTTCGATTCTTTGGCTTTTGTGTGCGTTTACTGGACCACTTGCACATTGCAAAAAACATTGCCAAGTTCTCAGCGTGATAATCGAGTCAGACTTAGTTCTGGGACAACGGAAGGGCCCCGCTTCTACGCCAATGATCGCGCAGGTCAGAATCAAACGCAACAAGTAACAACCGATAGTGCGGTTGCGAGCAGCGTTTTTCTGTACGAGGAAGGTGCTGCACCTGGCACTGGTCTTTGACAAGGTCTGTTCGGAGGTTACGGTCATTCTGATCGCGGCCATCCGGACTCTGCAGTGCTGCCTATACTTCTATAGACTTGAGCGACAATGGCTTTCCGTATTCTCTATTACTCATTTTGTACATCAGGATCATATTCCTTGTCCATCCTGTATCAACGCAAGTAACAAAATAATATAGATTCAAAGATACACATCACTGCATTCTATTTCCCAGATGAACGCGTGCAAAATTAAAAGATGACTAATTGGAATTTTTGGACTATCCCATAAAAGCCCAGGACACTCTCAACCCATCATTGGAGGCCGCGTTGTCTCATTGCAGCTGCTGACATGTCCAACGAATCGTGGTGCGATCCTGAATATGGCTGGCCTGAGGGTGGGTTGGAGAGGTTACCTCCCTGTCAGGAAGAAACGTATGTGTATCCGTACGAGTCGTTATTTGTATTTTTGTTTTACTCAATCTGGGAATAGTCTTCGACAGATTCCTTGGGCATTGTTGTTTTTATTTGGAGTTCCGAGACTTGTGACGCTTTTGAGGGGTCCGTCTCCGGCTGTTCCGCGTGGGGCATTATATTGGGGGAAATTGGTATGAAGATAACCTCTCGGACTCTTACAGGCAGGCCTTACTGAAAAAACGTTATTCAGGCCCTGGCATTCGCGTTACTGGTACTCCACGTTGGAGAATACCTCAACGCATACCTACAGGGATCGCTCTGCGATGGTGCGGAATATCTGTGCGCCCGCGTATCATTTTGGTCAGGTGCTGCGGCGTTGTTGTTCGCAATTGTATTGCACCATGAGGAACATTTGCGGTCGAGAGTGCCTTCGACGGTTTTGCTTTTTTTCTGGCTTTTCACGTGAGGATCGTCTGTTCATTGCAGTTGCCGCGGAACCAGTTGCGGTGGACTTATCGCTCTTACAGCGTCGTGGCAGGGATCGTTAAATTGAGAACCTTGGTATTGGTTGGAGCATACGCACGAGATCCGGTCGGGTTTGCCCTCTATGTGAGCTTTCTGGGAATAGCAATATTTCTGTTTGCATTGGAGAATGTGCCCAAATCCGGGACGTATTATAGCAGTCTTGATGAGGACGTGGTACGCTTGTATATTTTCGGCTCATGAGGCGTTTTCAAGTATTCACCTGCTTAAAGTCTGCCAGTCCGGAGGAAACTGCCAACATCTTTTCGCGGTTGACGTTCTTCTGGATGGATCCCCTGATGAAGCTTGGGTATCGAAAGAATCTTGATATGGATGATCTATGGTATGTTCCTCGCGAGCAAGGGATTCTCCTTCATCGCTCATGTATCTTGCAGGAACCTGAAGCGAAACGATCGCTCAGCCGTCACCGGTGGGATGTTTCAAGCCGCCTGGGAGGAAGAATTGATGAAAAAGAGGTGTGCGGTGCACATCGTGCAGAAAAGTCAACCGTTTGCTGATGTTGGTTTCAGGCCGTCATTACTGAGAGCTTGCGTCAAGACATATGGACTTCCATTTGGATCCGCCGCGATTTTTAAAGCTACCCAGGACATCATGGCGTTTATTCAGCCGGTAGGGTTTGTTTGTCGAAGTTTTTTTGAATGGGTAATGATACTGATGCACTTCGGGTGTGTAGATGTTTTTGAGGCAGCTGGTATGGAAATGAGTGTTAGCTGTGTTGTTGCTGGCGTTCACTGACTGTGGGGAATAGATGGATTTTGCGCGAAGTTGGTCCGATGGCGATTCTACCCAGGAACGACAACCGATCAACCGTGGTTTCATGATTGCAGGTAGGCCCGTTGCACACGCGTCGTACGCACGGGTACGGTGCTAATGCACTCTCCGTTAGGATTGATGCTCCTGACGGCTGTTTCACAAACCATTATGCTACACCAGTATTTTCACATTTGTCTAGTGACTGGCATGCGAGTACGTTGCGCTGGCTTCTGCTTTGCTCGATATACAATTGAGGCTCATGATCTTTACGTAGATGCGCTCAGCAATGGTTACCGCCGTTTACCGCAAGTCCCTTGTTCTGTCAAGTATTGCAAGACAAAGTTCCACCGTGGGTGAGATTGTGAATCTGCAGAGTGTTGATGCATCTGTGAGTCTTGGGTTGTGCGCTTTAGGATGTTGTGGGGCGCCAACTCACTTTGGGATGTGATTTTTCGGTTAGCGCTTGAGCGATCTTTGGTAGGTTACTGACCGAATGCAACCTTATGAGTGCTGGTTTGACTGATTCCGTGGTTGATTGTGGAAGCTCGTATTTGCACATCATGGTTGGTAGTGAAAGTTCCAGTTGCGTTCATTCTTATGTCGTGTAGCTGTATTTGCTGACTTTTTCCTGTTTCCTTGTGTCTCAGTGGTCAGGTAACGAATATGTGCACTATACTGTGGTAAAGATGAGGCGGACTCATCGTGCTTGTAGGTCCTTTTCAGATTGCTATGGCGATCTATTTCCTGTACCAGACTCTCGGGCCATCTATCTTTGCCGGTGTTGCTGTGATGGTACGTCGTGGTACCGCCTTTTACATGGCTTTTGTGGTGGTTGCTCAGTTTAGGTCTTTTGCAGATCCTCATGGTCCCCGTTAACGCCTACTTGGCCACGAGATCGCGTACGTTGAACAAAGCTCAAATGGCAAACAAAGACACGAGGACAAAAATGATGGTAGGACACAGGATATCGATTCTATCTGGGTGACACGTTCTCATGTTGATTTTCAGGATGAATTACTCAATGGAATCAAAGTGATAAAACTTTACGCATGGGAGCGCCCCTTTTTGAAAAAAATTTACAAAGCGCGTGAAGCAGAGTTGGATACGTTGAAGAAGCTGGGATATCTATCTGCATTCCAGAGGTTCGCACCACGCCTAGTGTCGTGATTCTTTAGCTCCAAACCTGATTGTATTCATGAAGTTTCACATGGACGTGCACACCCTTCCTCGTCTCCTTTGTTTCCTTCGCGGTTTATACGTTGATAGACGATGAACCCCTGACATCGGGCAAAGTATTTGTATGCATTTCGCTCTTCAATCTTCTCCAGTTTCCTTTGGCCGTGTTCCCGAGTGTCATATCAGCTGTGATTGAGGCTTCAGTGTCATTCAACAGGCTGTACAAGTTTTTGAGGAATGAGGTGAGATTGTGAGCTGCTTCTGTCTGCTGGATATGGACATTGGAGTGAAACAATCTTCGTTGATAGGAGCTCGACAGGAACGCTGTAATTTACGAACCAGTGGTTTTTCAGCCCAACTCTGGAAAAGCACAGCGGGTGGTGGTAGAGAATGCTACATTCCAGTGGAGTAAACAGGGCACACCTGTTCTGGAAGACATTTCATTCCGGGTTAGCGATGGACAATTGTTTGCTATCGTGGGTAGCGTTGGTGCAGGAAAGTCAAGTGTTATTGCGGCCCTCCTCGGTGAGATGTATAAAATTAGAGGCGACGTGCGGATGCGTGGGTCGGTCGCCTATGTACCGCAGAATGCGTGGATCATGAACGCGACTTTGAAGGAAAACATCCTATTTGGACGGCCTTTTGATGCCTCCTTCTATGATGAGGTCATGAAAGCTTGTGGGCTCAAGGCGGATTTAGACATTCTACCTGGAGGGGACGGAGTCGAGATCGGGGAGCGGGGCATTAACTTATCAGGTGGACAGAAGCAGCGGGTGTCATTGGCTCGTGCGGTGTATTCTCGGGCAGATATCTACTTGTTTGATGATCCTCTCTCGGCAGTTGACGCGCATGTCGGGCGCCACATCTTCAACAATGTCGTTGGACCTAACGGATTGCTACAAACCAAGGCGCGAATTTTTGTCACGCACGGTATACATTTCCTACCAGAAACCAACGAAGTCATGATGCTTCAAGAAGGTCGTATCTGCGAACTTGGTGCGTTTAACGATGTAATGGCTCGTGAAGGACCCTTATACACCCTGATGAAGGAGTATGGCAAGCGTCGTGATGAATATGAAGGTGACGAGAACGACGAAGGGGACGATATTGTTCCTCCCGTAGGGTCCGTTGGAAGCCTGGCGGAGAAACCGCGTTCCCGGCGCACCTCGAGCGCGAAAGGCTCCCTCACGCAACTGGATAATACTGCCGCGTTGAAAAAGTTACCGACACCCGTGAATTCTCTCATGACCAAAGAAGAAAGCGCAGTCGGCTCCGTTTCATGGGACGTTTACTCAGCCTACGCAAAAGCGTGTTCAGTCCGCATGGTTGTCGCCTACCTCATCATTGCAGTTCTGTCACAGGTTTTAAGTGTTGCACAAAATGTATATCTGGCGGATTGGGCCGCGGAAAACGATAGAATGGAATCACACGTTTTCGGAGGAGCTCGGAATGACCATGTCTTGAAGAGATTGGCTGTGTATGGTGGTCTGGGATTCACGTACTCTTTCACAATCGTTGGGCAAGTCATTTTTGTGTGGGTTGCTTGTGGAATTCGGTACGTATCTTGATTTTTCGCCTGGTTTACGCGATTGAAACTAATTTATTTGATAGATCTGCTCGATTACTCCACACAGAAATGCTGGAGAACATTGTTAGGTATGTAATTTAAATAGCGTATGCCCGCTGAGATCCGTAATACTTACATGTGTACCTTGTAGACTGCCCCAATCCTTTTATGACACGACCCCCCTTGGACGCGTCATGAACCGATTCTCAAAAGACCAGTACACGGTGGACGAAGTTCTCCCAAGAGTCTTTCAAGGATATTTCAGAACCCTATTTGCAGTGCTCTCGGTTATTGCTGTGAATCTTTTGGGATCTCCAATGTTTTTACTGTTCGCAATACCGCTGAGTGAGTCGCCACGTACCCTTGGCGTGTTGCACTTGGCGTCGGGATATTGATCTGTCTGTTCTTTCTAGGTATCTTGTATGCGTACTTCCAACGGTTTTACCTCTCCACCTCTCGGGAACTGAAGCGGCTTGTATGTGGAAAATTGTAAACGACTTCCTTGCGATGTGTACTCACCAAGTTTTGAATAGGACTCAACGTCTCGATCCCCCATATACGCCCATTTTTCGGAAACTCTAGGCGGCGTATCCACTATCCGTGCTTATAAGCAGGAACCACGCTTTATGCACACCAACGAATCGAAAGTGGATGACAATATGAGGGCTTATTATCCCAGTATTGGCTCTAATCGCTGGTATGTATCGCGTTTACTCGCGGCTTGTGGATGGGACTGGACGCCTGATGTCGTTGTTGCGTGATTGTTGTTGTACAGGTTGGCGGTTCGACTCGAGTTTATTGGATCGTTGATTGTCTTTGGATCGGCGCTGTTTAGTGTGCTTACTATTATGATCCAGGGACACATTTCGGCTAGGTAAGAGTTGGACGTCATTTGGGATTGTTGTGGGTCAGTAGCTAACGTCCAACATATTTTAGCATTGTCGGGCTGATGATTACTTACTCGCTAAAGTGAGTGAACGTGGAGTCACTTCTTTCTTTACACCCAGTGTGCTAATCCAGTTATTCGTAATAGTGTTACGCAGACATTGAATTGGATGGTAAATCCTAGCACTACTCTTTGTTCTATATGTTTCAATTTTAACATTGGACTTCAGGTACGGCAATCATGTGAGATTGAAACCAACATAGTCTCCGTGGAACGTATGAAAGAGTACATTGAGCTCCCCCAAGAGGCCGCATATGATATCCCTGAGCACCACCCGCCGTCGAATTGGCCAGAGCGCGGTAGAATCGATTTTGAGCACTACAGTGCGCGGTACAGGCCTGGGCTAGATCTTGTGCTAAAGGTATGGGGGAATATGCTTCCTTTACGCTCTTTATGGGTAACTGATGTATGTCAAAAACAGGATGTTACATTCTCTGTCCACGAACGCGAAAAGATTGGGATTGTGGGACGCACGGGCGCCGGCAAGTCCTCTCTGACCTTGGCCTTATTCCGCCTTATCGAAGCGGCCACCGGTCGCATTATGATTGATGATATCGACATTGCCCGTCTTGGGTTATTCGACCTCCGGTCCCGTCTGACCATCATCCCACAGGATCCTGTCCTCTTTTCTGGTACCATTCGAGATAACCTAGACCCATTTAACGTCCACGATGACGTAGCCATTTGGCAGGCCTTGGAGAGCGCGAGCCTCAAAAGCCATATTGGGCTGCTGGACAAAAAATTGGGAGCCATGGTTTTGCAAGGTGGTGAAAATTTTAGTGTTGGACAACGGCAACTGATTTGTTTGGCGAGGGCGTTACTCCGCAAGACGCATATTTTGGTGTTGGATGAGGCGACGGCTGCGATTGATGTAGAGACAGGTTTGTCCTTTGTCAATTCCCAGTTTTTTTGCGTCGATTGTAACGTCTGCTTGTCTAGATACAATTATACAAAAGACGATTCGAGAGGAGTTCAAGGATTGCACAATTATCACCATTGCTCACCGTATCAACACGGTCATGGATAATGATCGGTGAGTACTTCTTGACATTGCTTTCCGATGATGACGAGCTGACAGTAGGTCGTCCTATTCCGTAGCATCCTCGTCCTAGACCGTGGTCAGATTGCAGAGTTTGACACACCGAACAATCTGCTCGCAAATAAAAAGTCTATGTTCTATAGTCTAGCGAAAGAGGCTGGTCAAGTAGCGTAAATTTATTCTGTTTCGCGATGTGTAGAATGAGATCAAAACATGGAACATTCTTATTGGACACTGGGAGGATTCTCCGAATAGTGTATTATTAAGGGAACAATCGATGTAGGGTGTGGCTCCATGAATTCCTCAATGATCAGCCGCCCTGTACCTCAGTGCCAGCCGAGCGACGTAAATTTCATTGTCACAACGCATGAGCCAAAACGGACTTGTAATTAAATCATATTTTACCAACATATTTCTATTTCTTGCTGAAAGGTCCCAGCTGATTGAGCCGTCTAAGAAGCGAATGATCCATCTGCGCATCCACTGAAGGAGGGGACGTCATGGAACCCACTGTGACGCTTGACAAGGTAGGGGTCAACGGTGGAGGTCTCGCACTCATCACCGTGTCCTCGGCACCCTTTCGCGCCTGCTTCTGCCCTGCTCCCCCTGGTTCAGGCTCCCACATGTAACTTAACCCCTCCACATGCCTATCATTCATCCAACCCCTCGTCACAAGCCAATGCATCGGACCAACGTCCACAACCGGATTCGCAACTGTTCCCACATCTTTATCCCATTCCGCTTCATCCTCCTTGCACACATCCATGATCCGTTTGGCTTCTGCTGCATCATGGCTCAAAAGTCTGTCGAGGATGGGGACACACGGCTTTTCGACTCGGTCCAATTGCTGCCGGAACCATCTTGGATCCTTCATATCCGCCAACACCCTTAAAAGATCGTCGTAGAGGCCCCGATACTTTTTGCTAACAGTTTTCCAGGTACCGCTTAACCGCGCAACCAAGACAGAGGATAAAGCAGAGAGAATAGCCTGCAACCCGTGAAAATCCCGATGGATGAACAAGACTTGCGCGACGGTGATCCATCGCACGATGCAGGACACTCGAGAGATGGGTTGGTCGTGTTCGAGGATAGTAGATTGAACGGTTCGGTAAAGAAAGTGCGCGAAATCTTGGGCGCGACGGATGGCGTCCGGTGCGGAACCACCTGATGTGGCATATCCAAGCAAATCCACTGCTTTGATACCGCGGAACATGTCCACATCAAAGCAGAGAATGGCTTTCCCGAGATCGTCCGCGCTCAGATCGACCAGCTTTCGGCTGCCCCATTCGCTGATTATCGCGTTTAATGAAGTTAGTCTATTTTTTGCTACACTGGACGTTTCGACCAGCCGGCGGATCTGGGATAATGTTCCAGCCGTCTGGGAGTAAGGTCTGCCTGTATGTTGGGTGTTTTCGAGGACTTGCAGCTGTGAGGTTGCGGTGTTATATTGGTCTGAAAGGATTCTATGTTGATAGATGAGCGGGGAAGTAGGGATCATTGGAAGGTACGTATTTGCAGGAGATTGAGATGTAACCGAAGTTGCAGAGGAGGCGTGAGATAGCGGCGCAGGTGGTGGTGGCATGGGTGATTGGGGTGTGCTTGGCGACGTCGGAAGGTTCGCATTGTTCGGGGAACCGGATGGTGAAGACTTCACTTTGTCTTGCTCCCGAGGAACAGATGGGAAGTGCCATATCAACGACTCGCGAGGTGGGGGTGCGCTAGGGGAGGATGGAGGCGGTGGGGCATACGGCGTGATACCATTTTGAAGTGAGGCATTGAAACCTAGCGGACCATGAGGTACTTGTTGCGTATCGTTTGCTTTTCCTTGCGCCGGGACAGAAGGGAATTGCCAGATCAAAGATTCCCGGGGTTGTGAAGTCGCTCCGGAAGCAAATGGTTGCTGCTGGGGTATAGATGATGCGCTTTGTTTGAGGGCATGTAAGTTATCTGCATCAAAGGGCGGCGGTGGGGACGTTGCGCGGTTGTTATCTCCGAGAAGCCAGGAAGACGCATCAGGTGTTGCATTCCTCTGCGACTATGGAGATTGCATCCATAATTCAATACGGGCACCTTGTAATACGGCAAAAAAGAAGGTTCTCACCAGCCTTTCTTCG
Source organism: Spizellomyces sp. 'palustris' (assembly GCA_006535965.1). NCBI lineage: Eukaryota > Fungi > Chytridiomycota > Chytridiomycetes > Spizellomycetales > Spizellomycetaceae > Spizellomyces > Spizellomyces sp. 'palustris'. Next base: position 146,598 of record QEAR01000043.1, on the reverse strand, counting down.
CTTGGGTTGCTGGATCCCAGCGCCCTAGCCAACGAACAGCGATAGGAGTTCCAAGTACTGCTCCGTTTGATGGAGCTTTCAACAGATCGGATAGACCGTGGACGTGACAACCGGTGCTCACGAAAGTCTTTTGGCGGTGAAGCCCTTTCTGGTTCATCCCCGTCCGGCTGATGGATCGATGCGTCATCTTGCTCGTCATACGGTTCTAGATCGTCCACGGAAACGGTGCCAAACATGATATCCTCTGCTTCCGTGAAGCTATTTGATGCCAACGAATTTTCAACAGATAGAATTGAGAGTTCATGGCTTACTTCTGTACGTACCATAAATGGGCCAACCCAAAAAGTCGCTCAGCATCGTCTGGAAGAGTAGTCACAACGTTCTTGAACTTTCTGTCACCATTTTTGTCAATAGTTTCACCATTGGCAGAGAACACCGTTTCTTTGGCTAGGTGCGTTATTATTAGAGAGACGGCCTGTAGGTATGAGCGGAAGGCAGCTTGCAGGTCGAGTTGCGCTAAGTGCCTGTCCGCGTCGGCAATTGTGAAGTCAATGTTCGACATGGTGCGGTTTGCGCAACGCTGCAACAAAATATATGTTGATACCGTTGCTTGAGTATAGTAGACCGAAGAGGACTTAGCAGCAGGATGTCCTAGTGATGAAAAATGGCGTCCAAGACAGGTGGCCAGAACGAAAGCATGCCAAGAACCCCGTTCATTACGAGGGTGTCATTTACCCCAAATTGGATTGTGACTCACCCGGCACCTTCACGCGATGTTCATCGAATTGCGTACTTTCAGAACAGCGAAGCGATGCAGTCTCGAATAACCCCATCCAACCTTCAGTCTTTCAATAACGACTTGGTAAAGAGTGGGTGAAGTATTGTATGTGGCCTTAGGGTGCGTTCAGCGCATACTAACTCATCATCTTCCATCGCCAGATCTTGAGCATTTGCGAGATCAACGAGAAGCCATAGGTACTGTGCCGTGGGAAAATTAGCAGCCTATGACAGTGAAAGCAGTCAATGAGCGTGTTTGTAACGAAGCAAATGCTTGAAACTGATTATTGTTCTGGACAGAAATTGAAATTAACAAAGAAGAATGTCGCAAGGATGATCTTCAGCAGCAAATCCATGAGCTTACCGATCAGTTGGAGCGAGTGAAGCAGTCGTTAACTAAAGTAAGTGTATCAGCTTCCTATGAGTGATAATATCTAACAATCCGCTCAATAATATCTAACAATCTAGAAATATACTGTACGAAATGAATATGATCGGCTGATACAGGTAAAGGAGAACCGTTGTGGTCATTTGCACTTGGCCAGCTATTCATTCAAAAAATGTATCTCATCAGGATACAGAGACCGCATATCAGAAGGTAATGTGCTCTGGGGAACGTTTCATAAAGATCATAAAGAAATCTCGTACAGACCGTTCAACATAGATCGTAGAGTCATCCCAAACGCTCCTGGAGCTCTTACAACAGGAAAGTCAGGCCATCGCATCACATAGTGGACGCGGGATCTGTCCCAGTACGGACTTTGGACCTCATGTCTAATGAGGTATGTTCGATAGGCTGTCGGGGGGACACTGGCCGAATGTTGATCAGAACTTGTAAAATAGAGATCCAACGCACGTGAACTGAACGCTCCCTAGAGTATGCCCATCGACACTGTTTTTCAAGTCTTCCTTATCATTCTTCCGTAAACCTTGATTGGATGGACATTACTTTACTATTTAATTGTCAGAATATTTTTTGCGCCTGGATGAAAAAGATCTCGCTACTATTCATTTGCGTAATCCAGAAGATTGATGTCTTTGTGGCAGCTCGCAATGTGGAGACCCACAATCAATTGAACTCTGTACTGCCCTGCTTTGAAACCGATTATTGGGCACGAGCAATTCGACAGACTTGATCGAATGTCCAGGGAAACGGAGAAACGCGGTCGTTGTCACCATCCCTGCTACTTTCTGAAGAAATACACTACTCATATTTGGCAAGAATATCTGAACTATCCTTGACGCTGCTGGCGAAAACGCCAGATATGGACACGTGCGTGAATGCCAACGTTCGAATCGTTTGAGTTCCACATTTCGCAGAGTGGGATTATGGAGTCAAGGAGTATCGAGTACCGCTGTTGACAAAATTTACTTTCCTGTTGGCAGTTGGGATGAGCATTTTTCTCTATGAGAAAGCTGCCCCTCTTGCATTGCTTGTATTTCGAACAAGGGCTGTTCTTTTCGTTCCAATGAGCAACCGTAAACGAGCGTCGCTCATTGTCTTCATGTTCATCAGGATCACTCGGCGGTTGAAAAATCCTCTTGCTACGAAAAAGATTAGGGCACATTGTTCTCCTGTGAAAAACAGTGTTTAGTTTATCAATATTATTTCTGGGCAAGGGCTGGTGAGAGTCGCGCGCCGATCTTAACGATGATCGACTCTACCGCGCCACATGATGAATCATCACATTAACTCCTGCCAATGTTCGACTAGTTTTTCCCAACGTAGATGATGACGACCAAACGGGCGGGTGACTTTGAAGTAGAATACGCTAAAGTAGAGCTACTCGTGGGCGTACTTTTGACTATTCGGAATCTCTAACACGTGGACGTAGTCTGGGCGCGCCGCATGCAAAGGATGTCGTTCCAACATTGCCCGGGGTTCAATAAGGATAGCAACACTCACACAGTCACCCTTCTTTGATGGGCTCCAGCCAAACTGGCATCATTTAGCATGCCGTAAGTTTATGGCTACGGAAAAGGGGCGTGTGCCAATGAATACGTTCACAACTTAATCACCTTTGCAATTTGACCTAGTTATCAAAAAGCCCGTCGCCAAAAAGCTTCATGCGGCCGAAAACATACATGGGTTTCTCAACTTGGTGTGTAGTGTGAGAGATGTCCTCACTTCTTACTGTCCTAACCAGTTGAAATAGCGGTGGGATGATCAAGAAAGACTGAGATCAAAGTTTGGATCCGTCATGGAAGGGCCAGCGGGTTCACATGACACTAACAGTAACCCTCTGGGTCTCCAATGTGAATATGCAAAGAGTAGCCGAAGCACATGTCGTGGTATGTGCCCAATTACTGCGCAATGGAATCTTGTACTGTACTGCATGTTGATGCAAATGCAAATGAGCAGTTTGCGATGAAGCTATTCCAAAGGGTGAACTCCGTTTAGCGATTTTGGTCGAGAGAGACCAGGCGCCGGCCATGTTGATTCCTGCATGGCATCATGTGAGTGCGCACAAGTCCTCTTTCCTGGTAGCGCTGAAATGGTTTGACACCTTGCAGCCTGCGTGCTTCTTTGAGCATCACCGCGAAAAGGCCACGTCGCCAGGCGAGTTTGATGGTAATATCATATGGCTTCACATGATAGAATTGACCAACTGACCAAAGCGACTCAAGGTATTGAAAAATTGCGGACGCAGGATCGAGCTGTTATTGCTGCACTCATTAATGGCGAACGTGAGCTGTCCACTGAGCGAAACTGTATATGATTGACGACTAAGCTATCTACTCGATTCAGCAATACCCGACTCACCGAAAGAAGAGCCGGAAGAAGAGGTGGCGGCTGGGCAAAAGTCCTATAAGAAAGGGACGGTATCCGGTTCAGAGGCGCCTCTGAAGAAAGGAAAAGAGGTGATGGGTAGAGAAAGTGAAACAGGACGTAGCTTGCGAAGTACGCGGTCCAAGAACAAGAGGTCTCTGGAGGAGGAGGATCCGCCAGAAGAGAATGGGGCTGCTGAGAAGAGACATCGCAAAGACGATTCAATAAAGACGGAGGCCATAGAGGCAAGCCATTCAACTTTGAGCGGCCCAGACGGATCATATGCCGCGGCTATAAGCGAGGCAAATGCGAAGCTGCGAGATCAAAGCAATGCAATTTGGGCTGTCAAAGACAACATTGCTAAACACAGTGTCCGCAAAAACAAGCAACTATATAAACACATTCTTCACCTGAATGGCATCAATGTATCTGATCACTATAGCGAAAGCGACATGATTGCCATATTAGCCGATGCAATGGTTTTTGGGGTTACTGAAATGTGTCCAGAGTGCGAGAGAAGCCGGTTAATTCCAGGGGAATACCACTATCGTTGTCCTACATATTTGGAATGGGGTCAATGCGCGTATCATACTTCTGAGCCGAAATTCATGAAGGTAACCAACGGATTATCAGTGTTCCTGTGCCGTGGAGGCTGCTTTCTCCTCAGCTTCCCTATCGACCATTAGTTCTCTGTCCCTGGCGATGTAGACGTTGAGTGGCTTCACGACTATCAATATACTCCTCGCGACAGAGTCTTCTTGCACAAGGTAGGTTACTGTAAAGTACCTTTAGTTTCTGATCTCACACAAGTATGGCACACAACAGGCAGTGGATGCATCACCACTTTCTGCCTCTAAATTGAAGTCGGATATTGCTGCAAGACGGGCGGAGGCGGAAGCCAAAATCATCGAAACGGACAAACCTTTTGAAGGAAGAACTATTGCTTGCGCTGGAAAGCTGGCACATAATCAGTCACACTACCAGCAACTAATAGAAAGCGGCGGGGGTGCTCTCTCCAAGACTGTCACCAGTAGCGTCTGGTTCGTGATTTCTACCAGAACAGAGGTCGACAAGAACAGCAACAAGATAAAGCAAGCAGCCGAAGCTGGAGTGGATGTGGTAGATGCATCGTACGTCACGGATTGTATCGAGCAAAAACGGCGTTTCAACTTTAGGGATGCGAAATACCTTCTAGTGTCGAACAGCAATGCCCGCGCTCCTGCCAGACCGGAAGAAAGGAAGCGAAAGGGGGAATCCTTGGAAACGGAGCAAAAGCCTAAGACTGCAAGGCTAACATTGAAGGGCGGTGCTGTGGTGAACCCTGAGTCTATGCTTGAGGATACCCATCACGTCCTTCATGATGGCAAACTGCTGTGGTCTGTTGTTCTTTCCCGAACCGACGTGGAGAGGAATCTGAACATGTACTACAAGTTGCAGGTATGTTCTTTCTCCGTTTAAAACAGTGTGGTGCATAAGGCTATACCGCAACTGTGTAGGTGTTGGAGCCAGATGATGGTTCTTCGGATTATTATTTGTTTCGCTCCTGGGGTCGTGTTGGAACATCCAGAGGTGGCACAAAGCTGGAGGACTTTGATAAGCAGACGGCGAAGGAGGAGTTCCAAAGATTATATGAAGAAAAGTGTGGGAATGAGTTTGGCAAGCCACCAATCAAGGTAAAGGCAGGATTTTTGAGGTGACATGAGCAGACGCTGATTCAATGTCTTGTATCTAGCATCCTGGGATGTTATTTCCGCTCGAAGTTGATTTCGGTGAAGATGACGATTTCGCGTTAATGTCTTCTGTCACACCTGGGTCCAAAACTCAGTTGGCGAAGCCCATCCAGGAAATCATCAAACTAATATTTGATGTGCAAGCCATGAAGCAAACTTTAAGGGCGATGGAAATTGACCTTTCGAAAATGCCGCTTGGAAAGCTTTCGACGAATATGATTATGGCCGCGTATAAGGTTCTTGCGGATGCTTTAAACCTGGTGACGGATGGTGTTGGTTCGCGAACCAGGGTCCTAACACTCTCGAATCAGTTTTTCACATTGTAAGGCCAATATTGTCACAACTAACCGTTGCCTACCTTGTGTGAACACTTATGCTGTTGATTTATAAAGGATACCTCACGACTTCGGCGGCAACAGTGCCCCGCTACTTGATAATGAAGAGGTGCGATTTGCGGTCGACACAGGCAGCGTGTGTAGCAACAATCGTCTCATGGAGCTTGCTATCTGCAGATTATCCGTTCGAAATTGGAAATGCTGGATGCCATTAAGGACATTGAAATTGCAACAAGTCTCCTCAAGGACGAGAAAATAGAGAAAGGAACCGAAGACGAGGATCCGGTTGATGTCCACTATCGGAAGTTGCGGGCGCATATGGAAGTGCTAGAACGTAGTTCGGTGAGGATGTTCTGTAGTCTTTGATGCTGGTTGGTACTACTTCTAACAGGGCTGCTCGCGCCGTGCAGGAGGAGTTTAAAATTGTTGAACAGTGTGCAAAGACTACACATGCACCAACTCATACAGACTATTCGCTTGTCATTGAGGATGTGCTCAAGGTCAACAGAGAGGGAGAAGAAGAGCGTTTCAAGGAGTTTGAAGATCTGCACAATAAGAAGCTTTTGTGGCATGGATCCCGCTTGACAAACTTTGCGGGTATATTGAGGTAAAGGCGAAACAGTCATCGGGATCATAGCGAGGAATGTCCATGACCAATTTGTTAATCGACAGTCAAGGACTACGAATAGCCCCTCCCGAAGCACCCGTAACCGGATATATGTTTGGGAAGGGTATCTACTTTGCGGACATGGTGTCAAAGGTGGGACCGGTCTTTTGCACTTTTTTCTTGAATTGTCCACAAGACTCATGCTTGTATGGAGTAGAGTGCAAACTACTGTTGCGCAGACTTGGAGCAAAGGACCGGATTGTTGCTACTCTCTGAGGTTGCATTGGGTACGCACCACGGGGATATTGATCAGTTTATTTTGTCACTGAATTTGCTTCAAATTGTGCCACAGGCGACATGTATGAGATAACTAAAGCCGAATTTATTGAAGAGTTACCAAAGGGCAAAACCAGCACCAAAGGTAACGTAAACGCTGACAATGCCTGTCCAACTCATTGCTAAGCAAAGGATTGGGGGGATCTTATTAAGGTTGTGGCCAAACCGGTCCAAAGGAATTCATTTCGTTGCCAGGGACAGATGATGTCCAAGTTCCCATGGGACCGCCTACACAACAAAAGCTTTGTGGCAAGTCACGCAAGAGCGACCTGTTCTACAATGAGTACATTGTCTACAATGTGGAGCAAGTGCGCATACGCTACTTGGTCAAGGTCAAGTTTGACTTTGGAAGGCGGAGGCGGTAATCTAATGGTAACTGGAATATGTGATTTTGTCGTTACACGTGGCCTTTCCATTCGCTTTGCCGTTGTTTGCCCTTGCACAGACGATAAGTGCACTGAGTAAGATTTTGGGTTAAGCATGTGAAATGCGTCCAGTGTGTTCTGCGATTTTCCTTTGTTTGTAAACAAAGACTATTGCAAATTGAGCAGCCAAGTTGGGACAACATTCTGGTCGCTTGTCATTTTTATGTCAGTGGTGGGAAAGCAAAAAGGAAAGCGGCCGTTGACATGACCATATCGGCGTCATTTAAAGTGGGAAAATTAAAAAAAAAAATACTGCCATAACTCAGAGATGCGTGGGAAAAAAAAATGTTAAAAATTGCATTCAGATGGGGAACGCAAAATTGACATGTGCTAATCCCTTTTTTCAAAATGGAATTTTGGGACGCGCCATCCAAAAGTCACCGCCGCCCGTTTTCCCCCATCAGCCCTTTTGACACATTTATATATTGCACCTGGTTCCATCTTTCTCCCCTCTCGATCCCCATTGTATTTTTGTTTTTCAACACTTTCCACAACAACAACCATCATCATGTCTGGCATCGTTACTCGCGCAACTGAGACCGTCAGCACCACTGCCACTGCAGTTGCTGCTCGTGTGGATCCTTACGTTCCTCAGGTGGCAAAGGTGAGCATTCAAGGAGAGAACTGAGTACCTCGGGTTGAGGCCCTCGTGCACAGCTTTGGTGCCACGTCCAGAGTTGGGCATCCCTGGGCAGTTGGATTGCAGCATACTGGTGTGATCGTGAAAAGTTTCACTCATCTGACCCTTTCGAATTGCTTTCTTTTAGAACGCGGCCAACTTTGCCATTGGTACTGCCAGTGCTACGGCCAACTTTGCCGTCGGCACCGCAAATGCTGCAAAGGACCGCGCTGTCAACACTGTCACAGGCACCGTCAACTTTGCCAGCAACACTGTCAACGCAGCCACCGGCTTCGCTTCCGACAAGGTCCACGGAGCTATCGACTTTGGAAAGATAGTCGTCACAGGAGCCACGACCACCATCACCTCCTACACTCCCAACCCCATCCTCAACCTCGTCACCTCCACCGTTGATGGAGCCAAAGCCCTCGGCACAGATCCTGTTGGCACCGTGAAAGGATACATCCCAACCTTTGTCATTCACGCTGGCGAAAAGACTTACGAGGTTTGTAGTTGAGAAGTCGCATCTGGTAATACGCCCATTTGACTGATGAAATGTCCTGCCCCTCTATAGATTGTACACAACACAAAGGACCGTACGGTAAACGGTGTCAATGCAACCACAGGCTTCATCGTGACCAAGGTCAACGGTGCTGTTCATGCCGTCACTTCCGTATCCCAGATTCACAACCTCATCGAGCAGCTCAACAAGCTCACCGCCCCTGTTTTGAACAAGTTGGGTGTGAGTCGACCTGCACCCGAGGCTGCTGAGGCCAACGGTACAACGGCGCATTAATGATGACGAGTTATTGCGTTTTAATATTAATAATTAGGACCCTTTAGTGGTAGTGGTATACCGCGTTTGAGATAGTTGGCTGCCGCTAACTTAGACTAGTCCCTTGTCGTTGTGTATTTGTGTGTTCTCATTTATTTTATTTTTATTGTAATTCTGTGCTAGTTTATTGAACTTGTTGCAACGGTGTTCTAAGTAGTATTTCGCCGAACAATAGTCGGTCTATAGTTCTGTTGTCCTTCCACCACTAATTCGGTGGTGTGGCGGCGAAAATGAGTGGCGCATGGATCTCTTTATCACACCGGTTTACTGCATCAAGTGTGGTTTGCGTACAACCTGGTAATTTGAAGGTTCGCATGTTGCTCTTCAGCAGATATTTTACGAAATATTAGCAGCATACAAAGTTATTGCTAATCTGAGTACGCTTATGTTGTAAGACGTATGCGTTGTGCTTACTCATTTATTTCTCCTTCTACGCGAAGCACTGCATTTCTTCTAGTATCATCTCGCAAATTGAAAAACACTGCAAAACAGATACCCCGGAACGCAGCCGCCTTACGAGAAGGAACAATCATCCTGGAACTGCAAAGAAATCTTTCACGCGATGATGATGAAGAGCGCCTTGAAATTTTCAACGGGTAGTAAGCGGAACGAAGGATTGGGCAGAAGATTCGGAAGTGAATATCCTTTTCTCCGGGCCAATACTGTTGTGCCGCTTCCACTTTTAAGACGACGTTCTCCTCTTCTTAGATGGAAGCCGTATGTTGGGATATTGCCCGGAGAACGATACTATAGATTGGTATGGTGATAGTTGGAAGATGGACTCGAAACGTATCTAAGGGGTGAAAGAGAAGGATGGAATCACGTTGTACGTCGTGTCGATAAACAACTGGTGACATTTTGGATGATAGTCACGGACCAGGCGGCGAAACTCTTGTGATATCGTTGAGACCACAAGAACACGGATGCGATCGATCAGCGAATCTTGGCACATAGTCAGGATATGATCACCGATAGCCCGTTGATTTCGACTGAGGCTAAGGCAATCGCCTGCGAGAACCTTGAACGTCAACTGCAAAAATTCCGGAAGTTGCTATTCTTTACCATGGGTACGTCTAATGATGATTTCCTTTTTAGTATAGTCAAAGTAACGGCATAAAAATCTGGCGACGGTGAAAAAAGCATGCAAGATGTATTGCGAACGTACGAGGCGAGGTGTCTTTTTTGCCATGAGGTCACCATACTTGCCCCAAGTATTCTATGTGAAATTTCCATCGAAGACGTCGCCAATGTGTTGCCATGTAAATGGTGAAAAGCATTTTCGATGTCGTCGACGGAAATGTCACATAGCGAAAAAGCATACTTGGGCAAGCATGGTGAACTGCATTACCAACGGAAAAAGGCATGATGATACCACTGGGCACGAGTCATTTGCACACAATTCTCGTGGTCATGCACCGACTCCTATCAAACAATTGCAAAAGATGTTGGTGGGAAAATGTTGAATGAGAAAAATCAACGAATCCAGGACGGTCAGAAGATGCTCCATCTGCAACGGAGTCTTCGCAAAACAAACTCAATACTGGTAAGTCAAGATCTGTCAAGATTTTATGTTTGACACGCTGGAATACGAGATGTCAATCCTGCAAGAAACATCAGTGCTATATTTTCTTTTGCGAACGCTTTTAAGGGCAAAGACCATGGAGTTTTCGACGTTCATCTACCATTCGGCTTTGCTCTTTTTTACTGCAGGCATTCAAAGTGGCGAAGTAATGTGATTGATAATTGGGGAAGAGATCATTTAGTGCTTCGCTCTAGCTGTAAAGGTTAGGCCGTCTCACGAGCCGTTCAATGTTCCCAGGATTTGATATTGTGATATGTATTTTGCAGACTATTATATGGCGAACGTACGAGACCACCAGCGCAAAGTTTATGATCAATCCTTTGATTAGATAATAAGGAATCTTCTATTGAGGACGTTATTTGGTGACGCTTGTTACAAAGCACGCATTGCAGCCGGATTCAACCACCATTGGGCCAATCAGAGCGCGACAGCACGCTAACTAATCTGCTCCAACACTGAAGTAACGAGCCATCGTCTTTCATCCAGAACTGAACATTATGAAGATGGGTACAAAAAGGACCTCGTTTTCCTTCCTACTATGTGCACTTGCTCTGTTGGGCACTGTTTCGTTCGTGCAGTGCGACTCCGAGCACGTTTTCGCGTTGACCCCTAGCGATTTTGACAAGGTTAATATGTTCTGCAACTATTTACAAACCCGCTGATACTGAACCATCTGGTGCTCATTCTGCCAGCATGTTGATGGGAGTAAACCTGCCCTCGTGGAATTCTATGCCCCATGGTTCGTTCATGGCTTTATGCTTGCTTTTCGCACGGAAATGGCTACTGACTTTAAACCTTTTCTCTTTCCTCCTCAATTTCATCCAGGTGTGGTATGTTATTACTGATCTCTCGCTAAATCTCGCAAAGGGTCACTAATCTCATGTTGTCACAGGGCATTGCAGTTAGTATCATGGCATTTCTTAATTCATTCACCGTTTCGTTTTGTTTGGGAATTACTGACGCGTCCATACTCTACCCCTTGTTCATCACTGTGAATTTCAGAGGTGTGAGCTGCTGTGCGTTTTCTTGATCAATCTCAATACTCACGATTCATTGGCTTTTTAATGACAGGCATTGGCACCGGTAGGTTTTCTTTACATCAAACAAGCAAAAGTATTTGCTGGGCGTTTGCCTGACCTCTTCCTCGGGATAGATATATGATGAGCTCGGTGCGGCTTTCGCTAACGCGAAGAACGACATTGTTATAGCAAAAGTTGATGCGGATGCGCATAAGGAATTGGGATCCCGATTTGAAGTCAGGGGATACCCAACTATCAAATGGTTCCCAAAGGGCTCAAAGACACCTGAAGATTACAATGGTGGTCGTGACCTGGACTCTTTCCTGAAATTTATCGAAGAAAAGGCTGGAATTAAGGCGAACATCAAGAAGCCACAGACTTTTGTTCAAGTGCTGACAAGCGGATCGTTCGACGAGGTTGTCAAGGATCCCAAGAAGAACGTGCTTGTCGAATTTTATGCTCCATGGTGTGGTACGTCCTTATTTCTATACACGATGTCGGCGGTAGAGCCTACTTCATCCACATTATTGTCCATCAGGTCACTGCAAGAATTTGGCTCCTATTTACGAAAAGGTGGCCAAGGATTTCGCTTTTGAGCCAAACTGTGTGGTGGCAAATGTGGATGCAACAGCTGCAACCGATCTCGGGGAGAGGTACAATATTGCAGGTTACCCAACCATCAAATTTTTCCCAGCTGGAGGCGACCCAACATCACCCGAGGACTACCAGGGTGGTCGCTCTGAGGAGGATTTCGTCAAGTTTTTGAACGAAAAGTGTGGCACTCACCGCACAGTAGGCGGTGGACTTACAGACCTGGTAAGTGTGTCACTTGCAAGGATGCTCCCCAACGGTACAGAGGGATTCAAATTTTGTGCCGACTAGGCTGGCCGTATCGCTGCTTTGGACAAATTAGCGGCGAAGTTTGTGGCCGCTTCTAAAGAAATTCGTGATAGCCTCATCGATCAGGCCAAGGAAGCCCTGAAGGGCCATCCCTCCAAGTAAGATGGAACGTTTTCTAGAGCTGCCACTATTCGCTAATGGATGGATTTTGCAGATTCTCCAAGTACTACCTTAAAGTGATGGAGAAGATTGCAAAGGGCAACGAAGCGTTCCCTGGCACGGAGATTGCCCGCTTGGAAAAGGTCCTCAGCACAGGCAACACGGACCCCGCCAGGATAGATAACTTCTCAATCCGAAAGAACATTCTCCAAGCTTTTGCGTCGGGGAAGACCCCTGCTAAAGAGGCCGAGAATGTGAAAATCGACGGCACATCTGACGCTAAAGATCATGAAGAGCTGTAGAATAGTGCTTTTAATAAAGATAGTCTAAACAAAGAGCAATTAGGGTGGCTTAGTCAAGTTCACACTGTTGCTATGGCAGCGCTCATGCTCTAAATTGCCAGCTCTCCAGGCTGGTTGAGAGATCAGAATAGTCCTAATGCTGCGAACAAGGACATCAACGGCCGTGTTTCGGCGGACAATACTATCCCGATCCTTTCGAACGAGTCCAAAATGCCGTGACGAAGCCGTCTCTGGCGAATCCTCCCAGTCCGTTGAGACCAAACCGACACTAACACCCCAGGAACTTGCACGCCAACGAGCCGATGCCTGGCTAAAGGAAAAAACTGGCGGTGTAAAATTCAAGGAAGCTAGTACAGCCACCTTTGTTGGAAAAGGCGATAGGGTACGAAGTTTCGGTTGATTGGGCAGATATTCCTTAGGTGCTAAGTCTCATTTTGATTTCAGCCCTTTCCCATGAACCCCTTTTTTCGACCACAAGCACCTCTCAATGATGCAACACGCAACGAGATATTCAAATTTTACCTAGAAGACCCCAAACACTGGACTCCTCGTGCGCTAGCGGAGCATTTTGGTCTATCCATTGTTCGCGTACAAGCCATTTTGCGGTTGAAGGCCTTGGGAGAACAGTGGAAGAAGGAGGTTTGTCTCTTGAGTAGGGTGATCATTAATACTGTATATGGTGTCATTAAATTTGGCGGGATTAGGACAAACCGTTGCAAACGGAACTGACCAACGGCATGGAGCAGATGTTGAATTCGGTGGAATTGAAACCTGGGCAAAGGCGCCTCCGACCACGGGAGCAGTTGCGATCCACTCCAGCGAAAAGATTGCAGCCGTTCTTCCGTATGATGAATGAGGAGGAACTTTTCACTCCCGAGGTGCGACATCTGTGGGTATTGGCTGATTATGAGGGAAGGGGCTGGCTAACGTTCGTACCCACAGGACGCAGCAACGTTGATGCAAATGGATCCTTACGCCAATCTGCAGCGCAAGTTGGACGAAGCTGCTGACCACGTGTTTGAAATGGAGGCACCAAAGAGCAAGGAAGTCTCGAAACCTTTGCGGGAGGATGTGGCGCAAAAGAGTCGGTTTCAATTCATGATTGTTGACAATGGGAACGTCGAGGTTAGTGCTATATACAATAACTGAATAGCACACCATTCCCCGTCGCTTACATACGTTGTCTGTCGATATAGAAAGCAAAAGTGCTGATCCGGGATAGAGATGGCAAGTTGCGCAATGCAACTGTTGAAGAGAGGTTCAGGCGAAAGAACCAAAAGCCAAAGTTCATAATGTAATCGCCACTGACGCATGTAGAAATCACTTATTTTATTGAATCATTATCCACAATGAGAATATTGGAAGAAAATACAGGCTAGGGTAACAATATTTTTATGGTTGTCCCTCGTTCTTTTCTGACCTCTGTAGGGTAAGATGAAGAAGAGACAGGATAGGAGATACGTGGCCTGTGGCTTCTTGCACCTGCTCTGTAGCATACTGCAAATCACCATGAATTGCGTTTCTGACAGTCAGAACCTTAGGGTGAATCACCGTTAGGCATGTTGGTTGTCACTAGCAGTCCAAATCAGTTCTTGTCTACCTTTTGTTCAATAGCCTCGACGGACGCTAAGGACTCTGAATGTCCATTTTTGAAAGCATTGCTTACACCTTCAACCGTCTGGATGTATCTCTGCGCCACAAATTGCGCTCCCTTAAGCGAGTAGGCCGACAATCAGCCGCCAATTCGTTCCACCAAATTCATGGCTACCTACCGCTACAAGTCGAATTACCACCTGGCGCAAACGTTTCGCCAGTTCGGCCGATGATAGGGTTGCTGTCGATGCAGTGAAATCCTCGGGTGTCTCCGAACTATCTTTGAGTCGCTCTTCTGCGATTCGCATCAACAGCTCTTCAGCGACCCGCAGTATCTGACGGACATCTAGATCAGCAACAGTCATGGAAAGAGGAACGCTACAGTGTCACTAACCTGTTCGCAAGATTTCTCTCCAATAGCAGCCAGAGAGTTCATGGCTTCGCCGTACCTGCAAACATGTATCAATTCGCTTTGTGGCATCAATGATATAGGAAGCATGATAGAACTCACGTTGTCATCATGAACTCTTCGGTGGCGGACGTGACATCGTTTGCTTCACCGTCTGCAGCCACTGACTCAATTTCTACGATTGAAGGATGTAAGCACTTTGGTAACGGCGATCGAAACCTGACTCGCTTCAGCACCTTTTTCATAAACCACCACCTGCTCATCCCTGAATATATGCGCCTCGGAGACGAGTTGAGTTATGGCCCGTACTTGAGAGCCATTTTCGACGCCTAGGTCATGCAAAAGCGTCATCTGGACACAACGAGTTGCGTTAACAGCTAGGAGCATCTGACAAGCGGCACAAAAGATGCCTACCAGTTCTTTGGTCCCTTCTTCTGATTCTATTGAGTATTCGCCCAACGCCGCTGCCTCATCGGTGATATTATCGATCGTCAGCAGGGCCTCGATAGTGGCAATCTCTGAGCGAGCTTGATCCGGATTGAGGCCGCTCACTCGCACCTGGGATTCAGTCGACAGCATCTCCAGGGCCTAGGGTACGTTACACATTAGCCTGATCGAATGGTTTCAAGTCTTATACAGAACCCACCTGCAGATGGGCTGTTCCAGAATTGTTTTCAAAGACAGATTGTATCGTCACCTGTCGGAATTTTGCGGGGGCCCGGGTATCCTAATCACTCACACATGAGGTCCT
Organism: Spizellomyces sp. 'palustris'; assembly: GCA_006535965.1. Lineage (NCBI taxonomy): Eukaryota > Fungi > Chytridiomycota > Chytridiomycetes > Spizellomycetales > Spizellomycetaceae > Spizellomyces > Spizellomyces sp. 'palustris'. Next base: position 131,509 of record QEAR01000043.1, on the reverse strand, counting down.
GGTGTAAAAGGAAACGCCTAATGAAATTCCCCTATTACCGAGTCCGCGTCCAATTGGTTCAACCCTAGGAAATTAAACGCCTTCTCGCCAAAGCTCTCAAGTGCTCCTATAGTCTCTTTGACAACCGCTCCACCGCTGTGCATCCCATCCTGCAATACGGTCGACTGCTGAACTTCCCGCGTGACTTTTGTGAAGGTTTGTTTTGCTTTTTCTCCCAGTTTTGCGTCTTCAATTTTCTTGTATCCTGCCTGCAAAGTACTAGGAGATTAGAGTGAGGCGTCCATACCAAAGTTCCCTCGCCAGATAAGGAATACTGGTAAAGCAGCTCACCATAAATGTATTTCCGAGGGCGCTCGATGCTGAGTCAAACACCTTGTCAATCGAAGTAAGAACTGTTTCGACACCTTCCACCGCGGCACTCTAATTCAATATAATATTAGCTTGGCATTGCTTGCAAGGGGCATAAAATCCGACAATCATATACCCCAATTCCTTTTGCAGCATTGAGCGCCGGCGTGCTGATATCCTTCTCCTGTGGTACCTCTCGGGCTTGTGTCCCATCTGCATCTTCGCTCTGGGGTACTATTCCGTTTCGTGCAGCCGCTTCGCGCTTTAACTCTTGATCGATTATTAATTTATTAGCGCAAGATTAATCAGTAACCATGTGTGCTGTCCTCAACCACCTTGTTCCCGCAAATAATCCGGATCAATCGCTTCGTGTACTTTGTCAAAAGAGTTTATTGTGGTTTTTTTAATGTTACTCCCTGGATCAAGAGATTTATGAGACAGTACAGAGTTAGAATAGTGATAGCGGGTTAAGTTCGATAGCCACGTTACCGATGGCCGAAGCGGTTTTCGCTACGTCGGATTTTTCAATTGCCTCCGTCACAGCGTGCGCCGCCCCGGATAAAGCCGAGCTGAAAGTGTTCCAGCCTCCCCAGCCTCCCCATCCGCTGCCTTGTCGATCAACGGGCACATCACGAGCTGTAATAATATATCCTTAAAAACAACCACCATGTAGGGTTAGGATTCAGCAGAGCCTAACCAGCGCTTTCCGGTGTTTGAGCATTCGCGACGTTGGGCAGGTCCTCAGCGCTTCTTTTCTCAATATACTCCAAATCCGACATGTTTTATGCGATCGTGCTTTCTGGCTTGATAAACAAAGATCGTAAATGACCAGCCAGTGGATTGCCTGCTGCACCTACAGTACAAAGTGGGAAGAGCGAGCACAGACGCGTGAGTCATCGATCACGTAATGCGCGCAAGACCCTTCAAGTGCTCACGAGTTCAGTCAACCGATGTGAACCCAGCAATAGGGTGTACGAATTTATCCATAATTCATGTATAAGTAGCCCTTTGGAAAAGGAAAATGCAGACCGAGCCCCACGAGGATATTCCAGATCCGGTGAGATCCACGCCGGTTTACGAAGGGCCGCGACGAAAAATAGTTATAGCTCTCGGTTAGTGGTCGTCGTCCCACAGAGCAAACAGTAATAGAACCGTGATGCATTGATGCAGCTACACGACAGACAGCTCCGGGCACTCTAAGCATGCTCTCTCATGGGCTCTTGACAACTTGCTTGATGTTGACATGGATCATAGTAAGCTGATGATGTGTTGCCGTAAGTTTTTGGTGGGCAGGCTCAAATGCGTCGTCCAGTCATTCTTCTAAGCGTTGGGATTTTTCATGACCGACTCGGGGATATCATGGCTGCAGCTTTAGGGCCAGTGTATGATGCAGACCGCATGGAGAGCATTTCTAAGCAGGTTTAATGAATATAGTACGTTCAGGACAATCAAATGCTGTCGATTGATTTCCCCGCATCCTTCATTAGGCAGAGCAGTATGCATCAAAGATCCTTGATGAAGCTACGAATGTTATCAATGAACACGCGGAATACTTGGGCCAAAATGCAAAGGCAAGATGTAACGAGGCCTAAAGCTCGAAAAATTGCGACTTAAATGCATCACTGGTACAGATCTCCCATGAAATATATGCGTTGAAAGGAGGTGACCCGCGCGATGTAATCGTCGATTTCTGTCATGAACGAGCGGCCGATGTGCTGGTACTCGGCAGTCGCGGTCTGGGTGCGTTTCGGAGGTACGAGGAATTCCACTTCCTTCCGTTCGCTTGGTATAACTTTGGTGTAATTTAACAGAACGATTTTGGGGAGCGTGTCTGAATATTGTGTCCGTCATGCTCCATGTCCTGTAGTAGTTGTTCGAGAAGGAATGCTAGGTGCTAATTCTGCACATGCGCATCCGCACCGAATTCGCAGAGGCAGAAATGTTAATTCTAGTCAACGGGAAGAATAGGTAGATGTTGGTTGTAGTATAAGGGAATGCCAGCTTCCGAAATGATGTCTGTAGTATAATCTAGCTGTCTGATTTGTTTACATAATGCAGCTGGAATCTGAGCTTCTTTGAAGCCATAAGGGCAGTCAAACTGAAAAGACTTAATTTTTAGGGTATCGGTCGGATCTTTGGTCAATATGAGTATGCCAGTTTAATTCCTTTTGTAGAAAATTCAAATATCAGTTACCCCTTTTCTTGAGGAATGTGGATGGCCAAGCCGATAGTATGTTCTTCTTTTCTAACAACTGCTAGCAGTGAACACATGAGACTCCCGAAAAAAATGAGCGGGTGCTAACTGAAAACCCCAATGTTTCCAAGACTTCGCAAGCAGGCAGCAGGACATATCATGGGTGTGCAAAAGCCCGCCCAAACTAGGGTGGAAATGTTCATTCTGCTCTAGTGACATATTTCATCTTTCCCCTAGGGACATCATCAATGGGAGACAGATCCTTCCACATGCCATCATATGACCAAATTGGGTGATGCATTGATTATGTCTCCCACTTGGTTGGTGGCAGGTAACATTGGTCTGTGTGCCATAGAACAAGAAATGTCTCCAAGCAAAGTGACTTTAAGGAAACTCCCACGAACACGACATATCTGTCGGGCGCTAATCTGGGGCGCTAATGACCACACCCGACAGCCACCATCTGGTTCAGATACCCTTTACATTTCGAAGTGTTACATCAGCGGGTGAGAAACTACTGTCTTGTGCTTTAAGAGTTTACTCAAAAATCAAAATGGTGAAAGTTACGCATGCTGGTTCTCGTAGCTCATAGGTTTGCATGCATAGGATTCAGCCTAGAGATGAGTGTAGAATTGGATCTGACTCCCTGGACGACACATGGCTCGGCAACGGATGAGCTTCCGGTGTGGACGCCCGAAGTAATAGTGCTACCAGGTGGTGTTTGATTGATGGATTTAAGGATATTTCAGAAATATATGACCCTGCGGACCATCAGCAGTGAAGCGGTGTGACTTTCAAGTCACGCATTAAAAGCAAGTACGGCGGTCCTATCGGCGACTTTCATCTCTCACGTAACATTCAGACGTATGTACAATGTACCAATATAGGGATCGCCGTCCTGAAGTAGTTCATTTGAGAATTATTTGTGCGCGCATGAGTGAACACATCGACAATTTCTGCCCTGAGGTGTCCTCCATTAGAGCCTCTTTACGTCAAAACAACAACCGATACCGGAAACCCCAATGAGAATGATCGAATGCTTCTCAGCTTAGTGCGACATTTACTGTCGCTGAATGATGTCGGAAGCTGTTTGGTGACTTTTGATCCTGGAGACTTTGAAGCTCCCTTTTGCGTTCTCTCTTCTACAACCGCTTGCCCCACCTTCTATTTCGTAGTCCCCTTGCATGAGGAGGATTCAGCATTATGGATGACCCAGCTTAGAAAGTGGCTCTAAGCGAAGTCCATGCAATATGCGTCCTCTTGTCCAGCGAAATATTGTCCGGTCCGGCTACTTCGACTTCGGTCTGATAACTTATCCTGTCACGTCGGAGCCTGTAAGCGAGACATGTACCGCCAGAATCAAAACTTCCTAGAAACCTTGGTATATGATAGCCTAAAATCTCCATAGTGCGCCCACCTGTGGCGGTTGGAACGAGTTCAACGCAAAATCAATCCTGCCGGGTCCACGGCAAAAGGTATTGTATTCAAACGGGTCATTAGGACAATGGCTTCAGTGTTTTCTGAAAGTTAAGAGCATCCCTTCAAGCTCCTCAACTTCCGGGTACATCATGTATTTTTAGATACCGAATATCGCAACATGGATGTACACACAAAGTTGGGATAGCTGGGATTGCCATTAGATTGAATGAACGTCGTGGTACGGGGGTGACCCAGCTGCTATACTCTGTGGTTTGCTCCTCCTGCACAGTTTAAGTAGCTAGCTCTACACGATTTTCTGCGAGGCAGGTCGAACTTGAAGTAATGGGTCGATACCAACAGGAACTACAAACGTTTATACAACGGGAGCTGGGCCGTAGCAGCGTCCGGTTGATGGGCAGCTTCCCCCTGAAAGGCAGGGAAAATATCTCTGACTGGGCGGAGAATTTCTGACTGGGACACCTTCAACAGCTTTGTGGACTTTCAATAATGCCTCCCATTCGGATCACCATGATTCGATGATAGTCTAAATCGCAGGTTTGACAGCTGAAAAGGATATTCGGTCACTAGGCCAGGAAAGGTATGGGTTGAAGGACATTGGATGGAATTGGGTACGGAACCTGCAACCCTTGTGATTGAGAGAGAGGATTAGGAAAGAGATGAGGTCGCTGCTTACGTTCGGGGCAGGTCCCACAAAAGGGAATCCCGGCACGGGGCAGCATCCCACACGGGAGCTGCGTCACATGGGGGAACGGGGCACCACGGCGCGGATCCAGCGGGGGGCCACGAAGCGGGCCATAATCCCGATGGTTTGGGGGGGAATCACAATCTACGTAGTTCTGCGCGGCCTGTGGCTGCGTCGAAATTACCGCAACCCAGCACCGTCAGGCTCCGCCCCACACCTAACCAAACAGGTGGACAGCAGCACGGTGGTGCCGCAATCTGCGTGCTTTTCGTTACTCGACGGGTTCAACTTCTCGTGGGCTGCTGGTAAATAATCCAGTCTGGCTTCCCCAGAACTCCATCTCAAATTTCGTCCGTTTATCTTTCTAATCCCGAGGCGCGGGTTAGTTGTATATCCGCCCATCATGTTGCACTGCACTTCATTGGGAGCTGGTCTCCTATTCGTCAGAGACATTCCAGCTGCCTGACGGCGCTAACTCCTCTCGTCCGAATCCGTCTTGCTTTCCAACAGCTCCTGGCGAGCAAGCTGACAACAGGATGGAGGAGAGGCATTTGCGGGTTTATGGGTGATGGGCATGGAAGATTGGGGCGTCTTTAGAGTTGCCAAGGGTCTGCTGTTAGCGTATGATACCCAGAATAATCATGCTCTTGCTGCATGTGGATCTTTCACACTTTCGCATACAGATATGCTGATTTATGTCAAGTGCTCAATGACATTGACGATCTACAATTTCAATTCTCTTGGAAACGAGCGCAATTCATTGATTCCAGCAAAAGTCTGTCCACCCTTCTCCACGATCGTGGAGTGGTTTGGTCGATTCGAATGTATCATATATCTAAATTGGGAGCCTATATTTTTTGTTGCCAGCGCTTTGCACGTAGCAGAGATTACTGGCATTGGCCTCGTGAGCGGAGCCGCCTTGGATAGTTCGCACCCCCGAGCACCCTAAAATGTCGACAATAACAAAAAAGGTCAAGAAGGACCGACTATCCCTTGGGGGTACCTCGACCCCAAAGAAGGAACATTTGAAGAGTTCCCAGTTCAAACTCATCACAACAAAGCTGTACGTTCACCTTCCACCGGCTTTTGTTGGCAATGAGGAAGAGGGCGTGTCAGAGCACCTCAGCAATTTTCTTATGCGGTGCGTTATTGACCAAACTACCAGACTGAGTGGTTACATTATGAACGAGAGCTAAGCCGCAAGTCGTTATCTACAGATACGTACCGGAAGTCGACGGTGTTGTTCTGGCGTACTCTGACGTGGAGGTGCTTGAACACTCAGCGCGCATCCTTTACGATAGTCCATTCTTCCACTTTTACGTCCGAGCAAATCTTCTTACCTTTTCCCCCTCACTGAAGTCCAACCTGGGTAAGCAGAACTGCGACAATTGCCCATTACTAAACTCTAACGTAGTCCGTGAAATAGTTGGCGTTGTGAACAAAGTCTCCCCTGATCATATTGGTCTTCTCGTCCATGGTGTCTTCAACGCATCAATACCTGCAGATCAGATACGCCGGAAAGAGTTCAAGTGGGATGAGAATGCAGCAGGATGGAGGCGATCACGTGGTGCAGACGGGGAGGAGGATATGGTAGTGGGACCAGGCTCAGTTATCAGATTCACAGTCACAGAGTAAGTCATGAAGTTATGTCCCTTGAGCAGCAAGTCATCCGAAACTTATCTTGGCCTGTAGCCTTACCAAAGCGAAGGAGATGTTGACAATAGTGGGATCACTTGTCACGGATCCCGAGAACACCGGGGTTATTGTATCACCCGATCTTCCACCAGCACCACTTCCTGAACTGCATGAAGAAGAGGAGGAAGACTCTGGCGTGACGCCAATGGATGGGATCGAAGAGAACGGAACGTCACCTAAACCTGAAGGAACACCAGATATATCTAGCTCTCAAGCAACACCACGACCATCTGCAATATCTGCAAAGCTAACCCCCGCATCGGCTAAGAGGAAGCGCACCCAAGTGGAAGTGGAAGAAGAAGAGGAGAAACCTTTAACACCCACAGCGGTGCGTATCGAATCCGTCGAGGAACAGGAAACGCCGTCGGAGAAGAAACCGAAAAAGAAAAAGCAGAAAATAAAGGAGGAAGAAGAGACAGTACAAGTGAAGAAGGAGGAGGAGGTCAGTGATGGTGCAGAGAAGGAGAAAGGAAAGAAACGAAACACCAGAGGAAAGCGGGAAGGCAGAACACCGAAGAAGGAGGCGAAGGAAGCCCCGGTTGAAACTGCGGCTGCAACATCCAACGGCAAACTGGTAGTAAAATCAGAGGGAGAGACAAGCGCCAAGAAAAAGAAGAAGCCCAAGCCGGAGAAAAGCTGAATTATCCAAAGAGCTAACCAGCTCCAGATAGTGTTGGCGCGAGTGCGGTGCTGGCCGTATCCTTGCGCCGTGTAGTATACGATGAATAGAACTATCCTTACATGCTATTTACAATCACGCCCCATTTCACATCAGTGACCGCTACTCTGCTTCTTTGCCCTGGACTTCGCCTCGTTATTATATGCTACAGCCTGCTGAGTTGTAGGAAAGTCAACATCCCAAAACCTATATGGAATACATGATTAACGTGGTATGAAGCCTTGTGGTCCCAAGATGACATACCCGGGTGGGGTATCTGGCGGAGCATGCCAATGACGATGTCGTGAAACTTTTTGAAGACGGTCAGCTTCTGAGGGAGGGGCTGCACCGAGTTCGTGTAGAGGTTTTATAGGACCGGCCGCTTTGTAGAACTAGAGCAAGCGAGACATTCCCAATTAATCTCGCGCCATGTGATTCGAGGTAACTTTGACCTACGCCAGTGCAGCATGCACAGTCCTCTGCGTGCATCTTCTTTCTTTGCTCCTTGTTACGCACGACTTCCTGATATTTATAAGGGACACCATTCTTGCTGGTGGTATGCGTCACGTCTCCCGCTGGTGATTTATTGTGTGCCGACGTCGAAGATGTTGATCCTCGAGAGGATGGGATATTTTCGTTCTGCTCATTATCTCCAGGTGGCCGATCAACCTTAGCGCTCTCTGCTTTGTTCGGACCGGTAACGCTGACTATTGCTACACTGCTTGAATGTCTCCTGTGGCGATCGCTCCTGGGCTTTACACGTTTACTTTTAGCCAGAGCAACTGCTGTGCTCTTGCTCGTGGGACCATCACTGTGACCTGTACTCGTGTCCGAGTCTTCCAGCCGCTTGTTGGATATGGTGGTTATCTTCGCTTGAGGCTCCTTTGCCGTGACAGACCCGCCACCACTTTGTTCGTTGTGCGCGTTCGTGACTTCTGAGCCTGTAGCCCTTGGGCAAGAATCCCTTGCAGGTGACAACAGCTTGCGTTTGCTGACCAAGAAGGGAGACTCATCGTCTTCCTTCGCAGCGGATCGGACAGTCTCCCTCATTCTTCGGACGCTTCGACCACCAGGTGTCTCTGTTATAACGGTTGCTTGCACATTTAGGGCGTGGCGGTTTTGAACTATGCTGTCACGTTGGCTCTTCTCCGAAAAGTTTTCTGTACGCACGTACAGTGCAGAATGGTTGAGAGGAGGAGGCAAGGGCCCTGGCGAAAACTCCATGCTGTAGGGTGACGATGCGCCTAGCAAGTTTTGTTTGCGTGTGAGATTCTTTGGAGTCGAGTCTCCCGTACTCAAAATGCTTATGCCATCACTATCCCCTGTACACAGCAGTGAAGGGTTAGGAGCATCAAGTTATAAGGTGGTCGTTGGGAATGTTAGGCACAACAGGCTCACCTTCATCATCCTGGAATGCGCCGACTGACATCAAAGCGGAAGGTCCCACATCTGCCGGGTCCCGGAATCCCTGACCTCTTGCTACATCTATAGGTGAGGGCAGAGCTCCCATGACTGCATCTTCTGCGGGTAAAGTCTCATCTATGACCACCACGGCTTCCTTCATCTTTCTTTGATAGATCCCATCGATTGGTGGGCTATTCAGAGAGCTTTGCTGTGCTTGTGGTTGCGAAAGTACAGCGACAGTGTCTAAGGTAATGTTATCTTTCCGCCGTAGCATGGTCGAGGGGACGGGAGCCGGAGCGACTGCCACATGCGCCTCTGTTGATTGTTCAGTGGTATGCCTATGACAATTCTGATTAGGTTGACTTTGTCAGCAAACAAGGAGCACACCCGAAGCTTAGTTACTTTTCGCGGTTAACGCCTGTGACAGTTGCCAGGGGAAGGCTTTTTTGGCGCTTAGCGTGAGGCAGACATGGTGAAGTATCTGCCATGAAGTAAAACGTTTTGAGACGCGGATCACAATTGGTTTTTGCGCGCACAGCCAACCTTCTTCTCTGGTACCTTTCCTTCGTCTGTCCAGTTTTACATCGATACCCTGCTCATGAGTTCTGATCGCGTTGACCATTCGTACCTCATCGGGAGAAGCTGTGCTTCGCGCCGCTAATGAGGATCCCCCTTCACCAGTCTGTACTGGGGGAATGTCGTTTAGATCACCCGTATCATTCTCTTTTCTTCTCTTCTTGATGGCTCGCTGGAGTTGATGCTTTCCGTACTCTTGTCTAAATTGCATCCACTTCTCTTGCTTCTCATCCATCAAGCGTTGCAGCGCAGCGTTTTTACCGCGTTGTTGTTCATACATAGACTGTAGTCTCGCATATTTTTCAGCTTTGCTTTGTCTCAGCTCTGCATTCTCCCGTTGAAGCCTGAATGTGTGGAAAGCATATATATCAACATCAAGAGATGCATCTTTCAGCGAGACCCCCACTAGTAACATAAAAATACACACTTGGCAACGTGTGAATTTAAGCTATCCAATACGGACTGGGATGCCCGAGTATCCATCGCGGATTCAGAAAGAAGTCCTTGTTGTATTTGCGTTCTGCAAGTAAGAACATCCATGTTCAGATCGGAAGCGTTCAACTTGTATGAAAAGGCTCCAGCATAACCTCAACTGCTCTGCCTCGGCCTGCGCTTTCCTCCATCTCTTCTCCGCCCTTTCGGCGCGCGATTCCGCGTGTATTGCTCGTTCTTGAACAATACGGAGGTGTTCTTGCAGGTCTCTTACAATCTGACCATGTTTGTCTTCCGCACAAGCTAGCTGAACCTTAAGTGCGTCCCTTTCTGCATTTGTGTGTGATATTCGTTCGAGGACTTGGCGACGAACATCTAAAGCGAAAAGACGTCCAATACTCAGTGTGCAAAGGCCAACAGAAAGGTGCCATTCAGCTTGACCACCACCTACTGTTCAGCTCGAAGTTATGCAAGTCCCACATATGGCAGAGTGCAGCGTCAAAGCTAGTGGGCTGTTGCCCGTGAGGAGGCGGCGGACGTGCAGGCGACGTTGGTGGGAGCCCGCCTTCCCCGACGGGCATTTTTAGAACATGCAAAATGAGCCGTTCGTAACCAATAGGCCTCTCTCGCGTATCTGCAGAGTTTGTCGAATGAGCAGCTCCTGGGAAACCCAGGCGAACAGTCCGCAATCTCAGTGGTTGTATCGCTATGGCTGTAAATGGTTTAATGAAAATATTACCCTTTTTGGAAAATCGTCCAAGTCCAATTTGGTCAGATATCGTTGATATCCGCCGCCGTAATTGATGGTTCAGTATTTGCCTGAATAGATCGTTCAAGACCTATAACCTTCGACAGCTTCTAAGATCCCATCATTCGTCTCTCCGATATCCGTCCTGCGCATGATAAGAATCGGCGTCAGTAATTCTGGCAGCGATTAAATTGGCAATATGGCAGTATAACCTCTTTAGGCAATAATGATCGGACTTTACGGGGCGCTTGAATGACTCAACGTGGGGTGCTTAGTCCCATGACGCTCGCCAGTCTCCTTCCATCCTGACAAGCTCGACCTTCTAGATCTCATTGGCCCTAGACAAAACATGTCTCTCCACGCCTGTCCGTGCCTCAACATCAAGGTCAGAGCTGCGCCAAATCCTCCAGTGCTGCCAACAGACGTGACAACAGCTGGGGATGCGGACTCACGTCGAAGAGGCTCCCTCGGATTTGTAACCGAGACCGACAGCGTCAAAGGATACAAAGCACAGCTTGGATTGGGTGGAATTACGATTGTAAGACCCTGGGATGATTATCTATAGTGGTCCGCGCAACAAACATCTTTTTCTGCCTCATAGGAACACAAGCTTCTGGTTAAACATGTACTTCTTGAGAAGAGCTGGTTGGAGGTTCGCTGTCTGAACTGCGGTTGTTCAGCGTACTTTATACGTGTCGATCCTACATCTCATCATTTGGACGACCTTGCTGCAAGTGCACCAGCAGATAGGATTGTTGTCGTGGGCGAAACTACCATCGTAAGTCTGTCTTTTGCATCTCGGATTGATCGTTACTGTTAGATCTTATGCTTAATGGTGCCTGGAATAGTACGACGACGCAATAGAGAAGGACAAGCAATCTCCAACATACAGTGAATCATGTCGCATTATCCTCCTGAATGATCACCAGAAGCCCGAGCACCTCCGTACGTTGAGATTGAGCTCCATTGGTATCGTCTGCACCAGCTAATGACGTTCTTACAGCGGTGGATTATGGTTTTGCTGATGCGTATAAAACATTTGAGGCTGGTCTCAAACGGTATATTGAATCAAAGAGGCTAGAGATGGAAGAACGGATCGCTGCTTTCCGTACTGAGCAACAAGCAATACTGGAGCGTCAAAGAGAACGTGCACTCAAAGACAGCGACACCTTGTGGGCGCGAATCTGTGATCTGCATCACGAGAAACTCCATCGGACAGCACACACACACAGCACGTCACCTGAACTCAGTACGGAAGCGTCCGCAATCCCCTTGGTTCATCCCGACGGAGGGCCATTGACCGCAAACCTGCTGTCTTCATCGGCTCTCGCCTCGTCCATTGCCCCCTCCTCACTATATGAAAGGTCGTCCAGTCTTTCGCAATCTATGTCGACCGCTCGACGCAAAAGTGCGGCAGACTTGGGCTCGCCTAGCAGATATGGCTCAACTAGTGTGGACCAATCTGACGCGCGAATGCAGCAGAGCGTCTTCACGACCGACGAACCAGAAAATAATGATGTCTATGTTGGAGACAATGGGAGCGCAAACCAGACAGAGTTGGCTCGGAAGGTACGATTTGAACCTGATGCCTCGACCAGAGTGGGGGTTGATGAATATGAAGGCGCCAGTGGACCACATACGCATGACGATGATGGTTGGTCTCTGCCTTATATTCCTCTCTACGACCTTACTCAATGGTGCAATTGTGTAGTTATATTTGACCTTGATGGGTTCGAGAACGACAAAGGGAGGCAAACTTCGATTCCAAGCAGTGATAGTGACCATGACGACGAACCAGGTACGAATAGAGAGATGAAGAAGGCGTTGACAATTTCTCCTCACCACCATCATCAACAATTGTAGGTTCCCCGATGCGCTATGATCCACCCGAACTATCCTCAGTATCGATCTTCTCCTCGTCGCTCCCAATTCGCATCCCATCCATACCCAAATTAGATTTATTGAGTGATCCCGAAGCAGTTATTCCAGAGGAAGAGGATCGCCCACACGATGACGAGGATCAATTTGTCGCGCCTCATATCTTGTCAGCAAAAACTTACACTGAGGACTATTTACTTAACCAGCGACCCCCTAAAAGCCGTAAAACAAGTTTCGCCATTTGAGTATGTATATACATGAAGACTGGGCTGTCGTGTTTGGTATGATTTAGGTGTATACTGCTCTTGACTTTCTATGTCCAAAATTGATGATGTCTTATGTAAAGCCCATGGTAGCTAAAACCTCTTTTGCTGTCTTCTCTGCCCATCTTGCGTTTCCCCATGTTCCCCAGCCAGCGATGAATCTGACCCAATCTACCAACGCCCACCCAAAGTGTGTGCGGAGAATAGCTGGGGTATATTCGTCTGCTTGTGCGGTCATTCCCCGCAAAGTGAGCTTCTTGACTAGCTCCATGTAATAGAAGTCCAACAGCTCATCTAATCGCGTCTCTACTATATTACTGTCTACACTGGTGGCCAAGAAATATGCTACATCAACCGCCCCATAGCCATATCCTGTATACTGGAAGTCATAGAAGCCACATGCAGGAGGTGCATCATTGAGGGGCTTCTCGGCCGCGAAAAGGATGTTCTCCGCTTTGGGATCCCCATGCAAAAGTGTACGGAAACACCTTTTTCCTGGGTGGTCAGGCAAGGCTGACGCTTCTGACGACTTTCCTCTCAACAGGGTGGCAATAGGCTCAGCAGCTTGTTTAAAAGGCGTCCACCGCTTGTTGTTTTGGATTGCCTTGAATTCATCAAGTCGAGTGCTCAGATGCCAGTATCCACCTTGTTTCCATACTCCTGAAGAGTATATCGCACGCTCGTTATCACCTCCATCAACTGGCTCCGAACCCCAAAAGTGGGCATGAAATCCGGCAAGCCAGCGGAGGGCAGACTTTGTAAGGCATAAGCTGAGACTCCCTTGCTCAATAGGCAAAGCCTGAGATAAATCAGACATAATAATAAACAAAGAGAATTCTTCTGCAACGGACTGGTCATCCGCCTTGACAAAAACAGGCAAAGGCAAAGTCACATCCTTGTCTGCCTGGATTACTGCGGTTGCAAATTCCGGTTTCTCATAAAAGACTCCCTCGACCCGATACGATGTCAGCTTTCGGACATGTCCAACGTCCTCACGATCAATGGCAGTTGGGACGGCAACGCTTTTTACTATGTAACTGGTGGGATCGGTACGGGATAACGGTCGGACACTAACCCGCAAAATGGACCCATATCCAGCCCACAGTGATGCAATTTGTTTGACTTTCAGAATCCGCGTTCCAGCAGGAAGATGCGTTTTGAGTAAATCTGTCGACATGTTCAAAAGGAACCCGTTGTTAAGTAAGTGACTGTCAAAAGAACCTCGCGTCGCGGACTGCCGCGCATATCTCGCTCTGACTAAAACTTTCTAAACGGAAACAAACAGCTGAGTTAAACGGACATGAGTTCGTAATAATGGAGTTTCTTTCAACAGAAGGCGGACGTTCGAGCTTGTGTATACGGTCTACCCGAGTATCGTGCAAAGTCGAGTAAGGCTGGCCAAAAGTTCACTCCACCAGCACGAACGACGGTCGCTGACTGGCCCAGTACTGTGCACCATCGTTATTTTTGTAAAACTGGTCATTTCGCATGGAACCAGCGTGTCCCATGGATTTCCAACCAAGTCTTTTCCTATGGCGGCCAATCAAAACAAGTGGTGCATGATATGTAACCGTTCACATCAAGCACAGGAAAACTGTGTTTTTCTTACGACCAGCAACGTCCAGCAATCCCTCAGTAATGTCAGTTGGAGAAGTCACTGAGGCTTGACATATCAACTTGATCGTCGACATACAACTGCGGGCACCTATTATGTTCCTATCATGCTGGAAGTGTCTTGCTCAACCAGCTACCCTCCAGTTTGACCTCGATACAACGCTAATACGCAAAGACCATATTCCCTGACCGAGCAACCTTGTGACGGTTCATCGTTCTGACCCGTCTGTGTAATCACGAGGAGTCTTACCACTCCTACACCAGTCATCCCAAGATGTAGGTTGCAATGCAATAATTCAATTTCATGCACGCGGTCCACTGCCCAGATCTTATCAGTCACGTTAGCCGCATGGTTGGAAGCGCCGTTGCAGTAGGTGACCGGTGGTTAACAGTGTAGGAGTGGTATGTCGGAGGTCAGTACAAGATTCCCCAACGATGTGTTGCTACGTCTATAAGAGTTAAACATGATACCGTCAACCGGGAACGCCGTCAACCAGTACGTCGCTGGCTGCACTATGTTCGACTTCTGTGCCCCGGAACCTCCCCTTGCACCTTCTCTTCCCTCCAAATCCCGTTGCTTCAGCCACCCATCCTCGCTCAGCCAAGCGCCCCGGTTGAGTTAAATAAAGGACCGGCTCAAACTGCCCCGCCTGACCCCCATAACTCGATACTTTTGGAACAGCATTACGAACATGAAGTTGACTATGGCCTCACTCTTGCTGCTCGCCATCATCGGCGCCGTTTCTGCCCAGCTTAGTGCCATTCCGGGATGCGCAACAGCATGTGTGGAACACGCAATTGCCGCCACCGGATGCGCGTTTAGTGCTATCACTTGCATCTGTACTTCGGCGGTATTTTTGAACACCCTGGGACCATGTGTGCAAACTACTTGCCCAGCTAACGAGCAGGCAGCTACGTTTGTGAACGTCTGCACGGAATGTGGATCCCCCGGGTGCCTTGGTGCAGCCGCCATGCCCAACCTCTCTCAAGCTTGACGACTCCTTCGGCTCTTCTGCCTCGATCCTGGCTATTTAATTATTATCTAGGAGGACAGACACCTTCATTCCAACTTGGTGACTTGGATTCAGGACTGATGGATGGTCTTATGTCAGTTAGGGGGTTGGTTCAGGTGTAATGGGAGTGGATTATGTTTTAGTCTGCCGATAGGGTCATGAGTTGAGTCGGCAAGTGTATATGTCTAGATAGTTAGTGCTTCCTGCCCGCTATGTCAGTAGCAGAAATACTTCAGATATATGAACCTGATGGTCACGTGATGTTAAGTTTGGAGTTATGAGTTGAAGCATTCATAGATCGCCTTAGTTGTTTTCATCTTTCATGTTCGAAGATATGCAGAATATCAAAACTGAGCACCAGGCGGCTGACGCACCAGAGAACCCTACGCAATCTGCAGAAAGCTCTTTGCATAACGACCCACGAGTTCGTTATATTGAGGAAACGAGCAAATACGTGTACACAGGTACACAATCTTATAAAAGGCAGCCGGGAGGAGAAGAAGCACCTGCTGTGGCTCACCACCTAATACTCAGGTGACGACGGAATTTCATATGAGTGGGATGACGAGAAACATGCGTGGTTTCCTATGGTACGGTGCTGGCTGCTCGAGACTGTCGCCCAATTGTTACTATCGAATGACTGGTTGCCTTTGCGTACTGAAAGGGCGAATACGTCGCTTGTTTTCTCTTATATAGTGGGATGAGAATCTCATAGAATCGCAACAAGCTGCGTACGGACCTACGATAACTGAGGAAACGGTGGGCATCTCTGAAAAACAACGTGATCACAAGCTGAGCAACACTAATCTACCTTTGTTCGGACCAGACTTCCACTTCGCGGCAGAAAGGAAAACGGAAACAAATTTACACGTCTGAGGAGGTGCGCTTTTGGGGTCATTCTGGCTTCAGACTGTGGAACGTCCATGGAAGACTGACCCGAGTAATCTCAGCCGCAAGTGAAGAAACCCAAAGCTGAGCCGAAGAAACGTCCAAATACATCTGTCTACGTGACTGGATTGCCGCGCGACACTACTGTAGATGAAATGAAGGAAGTTTTTGGAAAATACGGCATTTTAATGGAAGATCTTGCGACTGGTAACTGTCTCTCTATTCAGCGCCTGTATGGCTGACATCGTCTCGCTTACAAAGATTGTAATGAAAAGGCCAGCCAAAGATAAAGCTATACAAAGACGAGCGAGGAAATCTAAAAGGCGATGCGCTTGTAAGCTACTTTAAAGAAGAGTCGGTGGATCTAGCGTGCAATCTCCTTGACGACAGCGACTTCCGTCTCGGCGTCCCTTCCAAGATCAGAGTACAAAAAGTGAGTTGTGGTTGGCCAATTGGAATACTCTGAAGTCTGATTACCAGACCCGTGCGACATAGGCTGTCTTCCAAGCAAAGGAGAAACCCCCAAATTCAGAGACAGAACAACCAGACCAAAAAGTGAAATTGGATAAGAAGGTGGTGCAGAAAAAGCGTCAGAAACTAGAGAAGTATGTGCATTTTGTTGTTTGCATTGAGTTGTGAACATGCCTGCCAACGTCATTAGTTACGCAAAATTGTTAGGCGTCTGGATTGGTTTGAGGAACAGTCCGGCAAAAAGGCGGACAAGTTCGCAAGAGTTGTCGTGTTAAAGTACATGTTCACCCTCCAGGAGCTGGAGGTAATATACACTGCTAAGTGTTGGATGAAGCAGGTTCTAACCATCTGAAATGTTTGTGCGAACATAGCTAGATCCAACGTTATTACTCGACCTGAAAGAGGATGTAAGAGGCGAATGCGAGAAGCTGGGAGAAGTGACGAATGTGTCGTTATACGATGTAAGGACCATAAAACTTCCGGCAAGGTGTACATCATTAACGCCTCGTGCCATTAGCTTGAAGAGGATGGCATAATGACAGTGAGATTCAAAGAGCCAGAATCTGCGGAATTATGCATCAAGGTATGCGCCACTAGCAAGACATCACCACTTGAGTTAGCGTTCACCACCCGACCTACTTTTTAGAAAATGCATGGGCGCTTTTTTGCCGGCCGACGAGTAGAAGCCCACATAATGCAGGGCAAGGAGAAGTATCGAGAATCAAAATCTCAGGATCAGACAGAAGAGGAGGAAAAGAAACGACTAGAAGCATATGAAACGTGGTTGGAGAGCCAGCATTGAGCTCAACAGATTGCACCTATAATTTGTATCTAGCACAGGATCCAATGTCAATGACACTACCACTTGGGATAAGTCTGATCCTTATACGCAAATGTGGCACAGGCCGCACGGACTATTCATCCTAGTCATGGTAAAACTCAGACCTGATATTGCGGGTTTTACGAATAATCCTCATCCAGTGCGTGAACTTTCCATTTTCATTTTATGCGGGATTATCTTATCTCTCTTGCAACAAACGCAGGGAAAGTTGCTTCCGACGTGTCCTGCAGTCTGATGTCGATTTCCAGGTTCCGTAATATCATGCGGTGCATTGCTCTCATTTTCTTTAGTATAATACTTGATGAACCTAACGTACATGGACGAGTGACGGTGAACAGCTTACTTCTAAAACTTGAATGTGTTGTGGGGCCGGACACCTTTTGGCAGCAGATTCGGCCATTGTTCCCTGGAAATCGGTTGGAGAGACGTTGGAGGGAGGCTTTTTCACCTCCAAAGGTCTGCATCCGCCAGTATGGTGTGGGTGCTAAGGCTCACTACGACAGTCTATACGTTTATCTCGCCAATGCAAATGTATCAAGTCACTACACACTTCCTGGGTTCGTGGATGATGCTCCTTATTCTTGGAAGCCCGACGTGTCACCAAATGAGCCAAATGTGCGCCGGCCCCCATTTCCGACTACAAGTCTTGCCATCAATTGGCCAGGAAGCAAAGTTCCTCTTCAAAGCATGTGTAGAACCAGAGTGCACCGATGTCTCCAGGTCGTCCCGCTTGATGCCGAAAGGAAGAGAGGCAGAATCCCGGATCATCGATGCAATGGATGTCTACCACATCTATTTTTTGAACATCCATCCATGTGTTAAGTATAGTAGACGCCATCAAGTGTTCTGAAGAGTTTGCCTGATTTCACAAATCAGTCCTTTCATAAAGCATCCGGAACCTATTCATTCACGAGACTCGTAACGAGCTGTCGATAGATCGCAAGCGGTTGCTCCCGCTATCTTATGCAGAAGAATAAATGAACATCTTGCGGGAAGTTGTGACGGAATCTTATGGAGGAAGCTACTAGGAATTATCCTTTGTTTCTGATAGTGCGCTTACGGAACCCCCCGATCAACTTCCTGTCACGTGACATGTGGGAAGGCCAGATCCATTCAGCACCTTTTAGCTGGCTGCCAATCTACAAATGACGGACACAGCGTCGATAAGGAAGATCCTATATACAGCTCAGACTGCAATTGCTCGCAAAGAATGGAAAGATGCCGCAAATGCATTTACCCGGTTTATCAACGCGGTGCCTGAAGAGGCGCACGCCATGCCTCGACTCTCCCGGAGTTTATGCTTTATGGAGCAGAAGGAATATGCAAAGGCCATTGAAGATGCTGAAGTCGTACTGAGGCTGAGCGATGTGCACACGCCAGAGGAACTTCTGCCAGGCTGTTACAGCACACGGGCGGCTGCTTCGGTGAGTTTAACTATTGGGTAGTCCCTGCCGACAGTCTCCGGCAACTCACACCAACGATGGTTTGTCAAAGGCGTACCTTGCAAAAGGTAAGTTACGCAGTTGTTTTGTGGCCACTTGTCCCCCTGTCATTAAGGGTACTTGAAGCACACGACCGGCTCGGAAATGCTGAGGAGTCTGCCCGCTACAAAAAGCTCGGAACGGAGCTCCTTCAAGCCGACGCGTCCAATCTTGAGAAAGCTGTCCAAATCAAAGAGGAAGGAAATCTTCTGTATCGAGCAGGACAAATAGGACGCGCACTCAAGAAGTACGAGGAAGCCCTCGAACTTAATCCCGTAGAGGAAACTGTGCTCTCTAATGCTTGTCAAGCTCTTATTAAACTGGGAAGATTGGACGAAGCAGCCGTGATGGCAGATCGATGCGTCTATGCAAAGCCGACGTGGAACAAAGGATATTACAGGAAAGGTACAGCTCGTCCTTGAGATCGCCACTTCTGCAGAGATTAACCATTTACAGGAACCGTCGCGATAAAGCAACGCCGGTTCACAGACGCAATCAGCGCCTTTCAGGAGGGACTTCGTCATCACCCTGATGATCCTGACTTGAGGCGTTCCTATATGGAAGCAGCACGCATGGCGGAACGGAATGCAACCACTCAGGGCGGTTTCGAAAAACGAGTGATGGGCATGATGATGGAGATTCAGCATTCCTCATGGGTAGGTGTCCTTGTTGGCAATTGGCCTTTTGGAGTCCCTTGCTAATTGCAGGCCGGTTTGATGTGGACAGAAAGTCAAGGAATGGTTCTCACAGTGTCATGCTGGGATCAAGTGGTGGAACCAGCAATCCTGGGACAAAGATTGTGCACAGCACTTGAAAAATGAGGATTTACAGAGACTGGTGATACAAGTTCTGGGATTCCTGGGAAGCGACATGACCCTTGAACAAGGTGCGGCACCTGCGGACAGTGATCCGGAACTGAAGGCGAAGGTAAATTGGTCGCATATTGTTCGAGAGGAACTATTGGCTGAACAGATCATAGGCCCCACCACATAGTCTGGCGTCATATGTACTCCCTTCCTCGCCGTTGCTGTCACTCGTCATCATCCACCGCATATTCACTTTGGCATATCCTGTAGAAGATTGGAGTATGGTTTGGACGTTTCAGGCCGATCCAAAGCCATTCGCCAAGTCATCTCTGTTTCCCTTCATATCATCACACCACTCATATGCAGTGCTCGTGTCTCGCGACGAAAAAATAGTAGTGGATTTCCTGGCTATCTGGGCACGTCAAGCAGGCGGAGATGCGACATTCGAGAAGTGGTTTGAAAATGTTTGTGGTGGCGGCGGTCGGGAAGGGGAGGCGGTATACTACACGTGTGATGATGATTTGAAGATGTTGGAATTCGTCGAAAGCTTGTACAGCATGGAAAACCAAAGTAACATGCCACGAGAGAAAGGTTTAATAGCAACTGAAAAACCAATCGACAAGAAGCCTGCCAAAGAAGAAACAACGCCTGAAAGTCTGGAGGTGCCCTCAAAGCCATCTGACCCTGTGCAGGGATTGAACGTTGCGCCAGCCAGTGGCATATCAAATTATTTCGTGCTAGTTGGAAAGGAACTGGCAATTGGTGCCGTACTAATTGTCCTGCTAGGAATCGTGCTGGTAATGTCTGGAGGCATCGATGGGAACGACGTGGCAGAATGGATCTCTAGACGCTTTTAATACATACGCAATCTAACTGGCCTGCGCTATTTGTCTAATGGGTTCCGTCTACTTTGGCTCTATTATCAACTGGTAGTCTTTTTCAGCGTATCCCAGTCAAGCCCGAATAAGGTGTGATAGAACAGCTTTAAAAACTTGTGAGTATCGCCACGGACGGCTACTTCTACGTTTTTCCGTTTCGTTGCTGCCGGAGCGGGTTCGTTCAATTTCGCTGGTCGGCGGTCGATAATACACATTCCTCGTGTGAGCCTCCCATTTGGTTCCACCTGGAGGAGTATTGTTCAAGGACTCCGTCAATAATACATAGACAGCATACACCATCCAGGGCCTCCCATACCTCAAAGTGAAGAGGTTCAAACTCCACAAGAGAATTATCCACCAGACAACCAATCTAGACAATATGACGTTTTAGTAATCTTTCATTCGTCCAGAAAAGGCTGGCTGGAACCCACCGTCAGTGGATCGTGCATGGTCAACCATCGATATCCCCATGACCGCTCAGTCAGCTGGAGAATATGCTGGATGATTTGCGTCACGAAGTTACTCAACGGGGTACTCAAAGGCGCAACATGTTCGTAGAGGTATCGACTTTCAACAACTGCAGAAACCATTGTGACATCCAATGGTAGGACACGAACAGGTAAAGAGGAAGCAATGACAATATGGGCGGCCAAACCATCTATACAGTAGCATGACAGAGTGCGTTGTAAGCGACCAGTCTTCAACTTCAATTCTCATCAAGAGAGCGCGTACCAGCAAACCAGTTGAATTCGGAAACTGGAGTAATGTTGCCAGGGTGGTTAATGGCACCTCCCATGGAAATGATGTGCCTGACCTTCTTCACTGTAGGCGAATATCAGCACTTGTAACTGGGTCACATTATCAATGTGGAGTATTCATACTTGTTTCGGGGGCTTTCTGCATAGCTCTGGCAACATTTGAAAGCGGACCAAGGGCCAAAATAGTGATAGTTTTGTCGGGATGCGATTGAAGTTGATGGATGATCTCATCTTCAGCACACCGTTCACTTACAGTGTACAAACCCTCGGCACCTGCATCTGGTGTCTTCGCTCCTGCTGCAGCTGCGGCCTTTGATACAGCCTCTGTTTGACCATCACCGCTTCCATTTGGGGGGTTCATCGTAAAATAATTACCCAATCCATCCTCCCCATGAAAATGGTGTGCATATTCTGCTTCCCCCTCCAAGGGAATACCCTGACCCAATGCAATCACAACCGGACTTTCACGGCTAACCAGAGCCGCTGGCGGTGCAACTTGTATGTCAGTTGGAGCAGTCGACGCGAGGTATCGCTCATGGGCGGCTTGAACCGCGAGGATTTGCTTGATGTTTCGAAGAGCGTTCTCGATGGTTGTATTGCCTTGCGTGAGAGTAATTGCCCGAATATCGATGTTAGGACTGAGAAAAGCAAAGAGAAGAGCAATGGCGTCGTCCACTCCCGGATCAGTATCAATGATAACCGAATGTTTTCCTCCCGACATGGCTGTTAGTTGTGATGTTACTGACAACAGGGAGAGGGAGATGGGAAACTCAGGCGAAACGGTTGGTCACGAGAGCGCGGCCAAGTTGGGTTGGCCACCTGCGCGTCCGGCACAGTTCCTTGCACGACAACGCCACCTGCGCGTCCAGCGCGCGTGATGAACCTTACGTCACTACATTGCTGGTATAAAACTGGTGAAGGGACAAAATGGCCGTGATACAACAGGTTGGATTTTACCTCGCAGTACCAGCATTGCCTAAACTCAAAATTCAAAAGAACATGGATGAACCCCATCGCACCGGCGACCATATGGAGCGTCTTCATGTGACGTCTTCGACCGCGAAAGATACCACCGGCACCCCACCCCAATCACAAGACAAAGAAGGATCTCCCTTGTACCACCCCAACGTTCCCCATTTCGTCGGCACAGGTGACGAGATCGAGGCATTCAATCATAATAAAACTGGCAAGAGAGGTTCCGAATGCGAGGACCCAAAGAGGGCGTTGTCAGGTGTGCAGCTGGAGAGGGATTTCCATGCGGACACTTTCTTGGGCTCGGAAAAGTTGTCTGGACAAGTGATAGGATCTACAGCTCAGCAGGATACTGAGCAGAACTTGCCGTACACGCAATGAAAGGGAGAGGAGAGATTCTAGCTTCCGAACAGTAGGAAATTATCTCTGATATAACTCTTGTGTGCAAATGGAAATATACAAGTGTGATTAAAATGTGCAGGGGGTTACGCTTCAAATATAAATAGAATGGGGCAAAAGTGGTTCTTATACTATTTCCATCACGGACACCTTTCCCTGAGAGTTTGCGGCAAGCAACGTCCCCGAGGAGTTGCGTTTCCAGCAGACTGAACTCACAAACTGCCCCGTGTCTTTATGGGACGTGGGCTGGCCCTAGGGTTAACACATTCACAGCATTAGATTGATGCCACGGAGCTTTATGATGCGAAGAAGTCCAGGTACGACGTACGGTTATAGTATCAGTTCGTTTGCCAAATGATTTAACAACCACCGGATTCGAGACTTGCCACCAGTACAAGTAGATATCGTTTGTTTCACTCCCACACGCAAAAATTTCTCCGTGTCGGTTCACGCTCAGCCCAACAAAGTTCTTCTCATTGGAGTGCCCAGAAAATGTTCGCACGCATGTTGACTGACCACTAGCTATGGAATCTGATATTGACCACAAACGGAGTGTGCAGTCGGTGGAGGCAGACAATATCGTATCATTTGTTTGGAACTTGACATAAGACACAGCTTTACGATGTCCTTCAAAGACATGAAGTGGTGCACGCATGTCGCGTATGTCATAATAGTGGATTTTATGGTCTACCGGCAATCGAAACATGAGTGGACACCTAGCACCAGCAATAGCTTAAAGTACGATTTACCTGCTGAGCCAAATGCAATGTGATTACTATTTTCAGGATTGAATTTCACAGAGCACACATTAGCGGCGCTGTGTATAGTGGCGACTGAGTTCTTTTGATTTGTCGACCATATTTTTACTACCGTCAATGTGGTAAGCTTGAATCCCAGGCGGACGACGGAGGTCCGATCGACTCACCTTTTGTGTCATCCCCGCCACTAGCAAGGCGAAGTGGATCTGTTTGACACCAGTCAACAGACCACGCTCGTTTCTCATGTTCTTCAAAATGACACATTGCTCTCCCGATGCCTGCATCCCAGAGCGTCACTATTCCTTCATAGTCGGATGAAACGAGATGATTTCTTATGTAGGGATTCCAGGTGAGGCAGCTTAAGATCCAGCCTCATTAATTCCGCTGCTACAACAGCAATGCCTAGAAGCGTTATTTACCTGATCTTAGATCGAGAGGACATTGTCAGCACTGGAAATCGGGGGACGTCATCTTGAATCAGCGGGACGTCTCCCTCTTCCTCAGAAACATCTTGTTCACAGAAGTTTTCCATACTTTCTTCTCTCTTGCGCTTTTTCTCCTTGCTCGCTTCAGTTATGTGGCTACTGGAGCGCTGTGGTGTATGACCATAGTCGAGTAAAACACTACCGTATTCGAAGATTTTGATCTTCTTCATCACACCGGCTGTTGCAAAGAACATATCATCCTTGTCAAACTCTAGCGAGGACACAATTGCAGATCCATTGCTAAATAGAGAATCTGCGTAGTTCAACGTCGCAATCGGTCGAAGACTAGAGAAGCGTGAAAAACGGGTTAAGTTGGAAGCAAACTTGTCCAGCGTATCGCAGTCTTTGTAAGGCACAAATATTATTTCCAATTACTCCAGCAAAATGAGATACTGCAAAAATCTCACCGCTAAGTCGGGTCTCCCAATATCGTTCCTGCAAGTCGCCAATGTGTTTCTCAATTCGACTGTTTTGTTTTTGAATTAGTTTGGATGAAGAGAGTAACTTTTTGTGTTGATGGCTACTCGATAAAGCCAATATGCTGCCAGCGTTTTCTGGTGATTCTTCCATTTCCTATGATTGATCCAGATGTGATAGTTTACAAGCTGAACTCACAGATCTAAGGAGTTCAGAGGACGATATACCTCAGCAGACCTCTTCTTTCCCCGATTAAGCTCCTCGTCGGCTGGTATTGTATGGTTTTCCCCCCGCGCAAGAGCATCAGGCACTTGCGCCGCCGACGCTCCAATATCGACATGGAGAGACTTCAATCCCGTCTCAACTGCCGCAAGATCAGCCGTCACGCAGGTGAGTTGTCGATTCACTTCCTCCAAGAGCTATGCAACGTTTATTCACATATTTAAACAGGAATATGAGCTGGACATCACGAGATGAAGAGCAACTCACCCGCTCTTTATCAGCCTTTGCCCGTGCTAAAAACTTCTGCAAAAGCCTCAGCCTGTTCTCTTTCTCCATGGTTGCCATTTGTGCTTTCTTCTTTTGTAGCTTCACCAGCATCATATTTATGTCTGTAGCGCGAGCAGTCAACATTGTTACATATCGATGCGATCTGCCCAAATCGTACCATCCATACTCCAATCTTCGGGAATGTCTTGACCTTTGCAAAGCCGTGACGAACTTTTCTTAATAAGTTCATTTACTGCAGATAATAGTAATGTTAGCATACATCTTGGAAGGTATAGTGACCTAAGTTCTACACCAAATGGGCCGGACAAGGCTCACATGTGTAGTTAGGAGATATGTCATCGATAGTCAACGGACACACGCATAAGGGGCACTCCTTTCCGTCGCTAAGATGCATGCCAATACATTCGTAACTGTAGGTTAACACAGGTGTTTACAGAAAGTTGGTTAGTAGATGCACCTAATTTATTTGTAGCAAAATGCCTGGTGCTGACCAAAAACTGTGCCCGCACTTTGTCACAAATGCATTCTTCATAGTATCAACGCAAATAGGACTGCAGAACACGATAATATTTAGCATTTAGGACAGCAGGTTGAAAGAATTCTGCCAACGCGAATGAAGTACCAGTCATAGTCCTCCACCAGGTCGTCCACCTCAAGAGAATCGCTTGCTGACATTCTCCGCTGCACACTAGACTCTGGGCAGCGCTGGTCACCGTGTTTTGTGCCGTTGTCTACGTTGAACGAAGGCGTTATGCAGTCATAGGCGGGTGTGGGAAGTGTCGAACAACGATGGATGAGGCGACACGTGACAGTTAATGAACTTCATAGCCACCCCGGCGGGAACTTCAGGAATCCTGCCAGAGCATACGCCTACCTCTTACGACCTAATGCAGGGCTCACTTGCTTCATGTCACAATATTCTGCATCAATTGTTCGACATGCTTTTACAGAACACCATGGTGCACAATCCGTTGACTATCATGAAGCAGCCCGTCGTACCCAACGTCCCAAGATCAGATCAGGTGAATTTATTTATTTGCTTACGCAATAGTAAAGGCGCCATCGGCCCCATCACTAGTAAACTAAGCACTGCTCCGAGGGCGACCTGTCTGGAAGACCTGGCCGCAGACTCTTCTCGTGGCTTGCACCGCCGCGTCCCAAAACGATTCCCAAAATATCTCCATCTCCACCACATCCGCAAAGCCAGCATAACCAATGGACAATCCTAGTTCAACAATAAACCCAAACAGCACATGGGTGAACCTGCGAGGTCTGTTTGACATCGTTCTGTGAGCATCCAAGTGCAGTGTTCGAAACTAGGACGAGCATCGCAAATAGCGTTAGAGAGACTTTTCTGACACTTTGGTCACATTTATGCTTGCTTAGGTTCATGGCTCACCAACATTCTGATAATGGTGTTGCTAAGACTGGGAATGGCAATAGTACCAGGAATTTCGTCAGAAGCATCTTGGACTTTGACCAACCTTGTGTATAATGCAGTAAGTTCCTGTCCAATTAATCGTTGACATTAAGGAAGAGGGATGTAAGACGTCCCAGGAGTGGGCAAGGTCATTCTGCTGGGCTGTTGCCAAATTTGCCTTAGTAAGACTCTGTAGCCATCTATGTAGAGAATGGGAAGATAGTGTGCAGGATGAGCTTCATAAATAGCCTCCTAGCGGCATTGTATACCCTTTCGTACCCAGGCTTATCTTCTTTTCATCCTGGTCAGTCTACATTTGTGATGTTTCATTGGGTAACTGGGATACCGTTCGATTTGAATCAAAATGAGTATGAGGGATTGACGCTATGGGAACAAATTGACAATGGGGAACAGTTTACACCAACGAAGAAGTACCTTACTGCATTACCCATATTACTGTATGTTTTCAATCGTTTGCAGTTTTGCAGCGCCAACAATAATTTAACGCATCTCTTACAGGTTCCTACTAAGTACACACTACACACATTACGATTTTCCTACATTTATGATCAACTTGGCGTCATTACTTGTGGTGCTCGTGGCGAAACTGCCGTCGATGCACAAAGTCCGCATATTTGGCATCAATAAAGGATACACAGATTGAATTCACAATGCGTGGGCGGGCGGCTGTGTTCAGCGAGTGACCTTATGAGTAATTATCTGGCGAAGAATATAGCATCGCGCATTTTTTTTGTGGGGGAAACTATCACAGCAGTTCGAAATGTTTTCAGATCGATTGCATAAGATTTTCCACATCTCTTTGCAGCATCTCATTTCTTGGATCGAGCTGCAAAGCTCTCTGGTACTCTTCTAGGCCCGCGTTTAGTTCCCCTGATCTCACTTTAGCGGTTCCAATTCGGACAAGCATTTTGACCCTTGATTTTCGTCTATCATCCGCATGAATATCTTCGACTGTTTCTTCGCGAACCGCTTCCTCTTCTATCGAAAGTAATGACAAAGCGGTAGTGCAATCTTGTACGCAAGCTTCATAAGCATTGAGTTGGAGGTGGCATGCTGCGCGATTCGATATGCAACTGTGGAAGTTGGAGATGTAAAAGGTAAACGATAGGCGTCGAACGACTTGAACATAATATGAAACTGTGCATACGTGAAATTGCTCGGGTCAATGTCCAGTGCTGCTGTGTACGCGTTAACAGCGGCAGCATAGTTTCCAGAACGATAGAAACTGTTGCCTTTGTCCTTGAGGAAAGTGGCTAATGGGGGTCCACAAACGATCAATCGTGATTCAACGTGCAAACCAATTCTTAGGTACATACGATTGGACTCTTCGATGCTCCTTGCATCCGACATATCTGGCTTTCGCCTATGCTCATCCTGCATAGCTTTGATGCGGGTTCGCCATTTGACTAAAGTAATATGAATGTGAATGGCGGGACCAACATTCCTATTCCTCTATGCTGGGCTCTTACCATCTTCACTTTCTCGTGCGGTTTTGGTAGGGATTAGTCCTCGCGATGTAAACGTAATATTGATCTCTTGATTGGCGGCTCGTGGAGGTGGAACCCTTCGATCTGCATTCAAAGTAAAAGTAAGGTAAAACTTTTATGATTGCAAGTGAGGCTAGCAACGAATAGGTTACGTTTTAATTGAGCCTGAACTTTAGCCCTGATTTCCTCCATATCTAGACCCGATTCATCGTCCAAGTCATCCAAATCTACAGTCTCCTTGCACGATTTTGTTTCCATCGTAGCCTTACAGTCCGCGGATGTCGATTCAGTTTCATTCCTCTTGTCCATGACAGGATCGTCTGAGATATATCCATCATCTTTGTCAAATATTTCAAAGATCCCAGACTCTTCCATCTTTCCCTTCCCTTTCCTACGGTAGACATCTTCCGTCTCTCTATTTGCATTTTGCAGCTTCGTTTGTTCCATCCATATGTTCAGCCCTTCCTCAGCCTTTCTCTTCTCCGCCTCTTTTAAGGATGCCAGACGCTCCCTCTCAGCTCTTTCAACTTCCATCTGCTTCTGAATAAGCAGCTGCTCTTCCTGTCTCCTTTCCGCTGCTTTACGTTGCCGCGCCTCCTCCGCTTTTTGGCGAAACCGGAGGTCGGCCTCCTCACGGCGGGTTTTGATGGATATTGCTGACTCTTTTGGATAGGTTAGGGTTGCCCATGTCTGTTCTAGTACCTTTAGGGAACAATTTATCAACGAATGAGGTCACGATCAGTTCTCAAATGTCAGCGCTCAAATATGTACCTTTGGCAGCTCAAATTTCGTGGACCCATTTCCAACAGAGAGTACAGCTTTATCAATGTCAATTTGGTCAAATAAGTCCAGCTCAAACAAATAAGGGGGAAAATTGATTTTCAGATACACATCGTTCACTACATGTATATTTTCGGGTCAACACACGAAAAGTAGATATATCCAGAATTCGTGTTTCTTACCGTATACATCCGCCTTCTTTGGGTTTGCTCCCTTCAAAGGAACAGTTATGTAGACGCATGAGGAAGTTTGCGTCCAAGTGTAGTCGCGAACAATAATCGGCATACTGTGAAGCGTGAAGGGGGACTGGCCACGTCCAAAGCTGCGCGTTCGTTAGGATGTTAGCAAAGCATGTCTAAGCCACGGACATTGAGGGTCATCTTGGCGATCCTAAGCCAGCCCTGTTTATCGAAGCTTGTTTGTTGTCGGATAATAAAGTGATTGATTGGCTTTCCTTGGCTCCCCATATATATATTTCAATTGCACCAATCTCATCCATCAATTCGCCGACTCAGTGTACCTATCATGAACAAGACTGCAACAAGCATATCCCCCGATCAAACAATCATGGCGGAAGATGTCTTGCCTTGCGTGAAGATCCTCGTAATAGGAAATGGTAAACTGATCATACCTGTTAACATACCGTTGCACGTATGCTCATTCGGCACATGCTAGGAAGCGTTGGAAAATCGTCAATGATTCGGCGGTTTTGTAAAGGCGCCTACAATGAAAATTATAAAAAGACAATAGGAGTGGAGTATTTAGAGAAAGAGATGGAGATTGATGGCTATGGAGATGTTAGGCTGATGCTCTGGGATACTGCTGGTAAAACATACTATTGGGATAACATGTGATACGAGGAAGGCATCTGATTCCATCGTCTGCTCTATAGGGCAGGAAGAATTTGATGGGATCACAAGGGAATACTACAAAGGTCGGTATAAATGCTGGATGAAATCTTACAGAGTCATTAGTTGACCTCGTGTTTATAGACACCGATGCTGTGGTACTAGCATTCTCAACGGACGATCGGCAATCTTTCGAAACCGTGAAGTCATGGTGCTCGAAAATCAAGACAATTTGCTCTGACGTCTCGATGGTTCTCGTGCAAAACAAGATTGATTTGATACAGCAGGCCGCAGTTTCCTCGTAAGCTCCAACTGTGCAACTAGTGGACGACAGCAGGATTGAGACCGTCTTTTTCTGCGATGTAGGCAGGAAGCGGAAACCTTGGCACGGGACTTGCGCATGAGACTATTTAGGGTATCAGTAAAGGAGAGTTTGAATGTAGAAGAAGGTAGAGTTGACATACATGAAAGACGAGGCGAGCGATACCCACTGACGATCTCTTTCTTGCAGTTTTCACATATGTTACCCAAAAACAACTGGAAAAAGAGCGAGAGAAGCGGCAGATGGCCGCAGCAGCAGCCAAAAACGTTTCTGCTGATGATATTCAATGTAAGCCGTCTAAGATTACAAAACATTGTGGCGACTTGTTGACATGACGTATCACAGCACGACCACAAAGCGGGCGCTCTAACGACTCAACAAAATATACTTCAGATAGACGAGTGACAAGTGCACGACCACCACATATGATTGGAAAGAAGGATAATTGCATAATTTCATAATAAGATTCAATAGTCTACATACCGATAACGAAACTAGAGCGTTCATTTGCTAACCAAGATGCTCCGCTTTAGAAACGGTATATACATCTATACGTAAAAGATTTGCCACCTCTTCCTTTCCTCAGCACTGTCAAATTCTGGTATAAAATCAAATTTCCGGATTTCCGCAAATCCCTCGTCTTCACCCGGCGGTTCAAACCTTGCTGTGAAATTTCGGAAAGCTATTATCGGCAGTCGTGCAGTAACACCATTCAAACCTTGTCCCGGTTTGGACTCCGGTTTGTTTTTACTCGACGTGCTACTGGCGCGCGCTGGCTCTTCCCAATGACCATCCCTCTCCATCCGTGACATCACCTCTCTATATACGTTGTTGTGCATACAAACGGCTTCATCCGCAATAAACCAAAAGCATCGTACCGGTATCTCCTTGCCTAGCTGCGTACCTACCCGTTGTGCAACATTTATATACAAGCGTCGCGTGCTCCGGTCCGGGTTTGTGTTGTCAATCACTACGCTCTTGTTTTGTTGAAGAGCAGTCTCGGATGCTTTTATACATCGGTCTCTGGATTTCAATGTGTCTTGATTGACGTGAACATAGTTGTGCGGAAGAAGATGACGTCTTGCAAAAGACGATTTGCCAGACGCGGGAGATCCAACGAAAAGTATCAGTTCTGGTCGGGTCGAGGCGGGAGGGAAAGTAGGTGGCACGTTGGGGCTGGCAGTTGAGTCGTCACGTAGGTATCGACGTGGATCAAAGGAGGGATGTGGTGCATGGTGTGAGCGAGGGATTTCTCGTCGGCCTGGAGATGGTATTGTGGTTGTGCGACTATGCCAAAAGGCTTCGGGAGTCAAGAAGGGGAATCCGATATTCAGCGCGAACTTGTGATCAGTGTCAGCAAAGTCTCTGCTAGCTCCCGGTTTATGCCCAGCATGCCTTCCCGCTGCATCCCCGACATAAAAGCTCTTATCCTTCTCCACCAGCACTCCAGCAGTCCAGTCACGTTCAAACTTCTCCCACATTCCCGGTCGGGGTTTACGATTCCAGTCATCGCCCGTAGCCGCAAACACCAGAATTGGGGGAACAGGCACACCCTCCTTTTCCGCCTTCTTCCGGACAGCATTAATGACATTCTCAACGCGTCCCATAAACGAGGCCTTTCGATTTTTACTGCGTGTGTCATGGCCTTCAATACCCTTCTGATTGGAGAAGATCACAAGGCGATAGCCTTCTTGATTGTGCAGGGAAATCAATCGGTCTGGTACTGAAGGATGAAAGAAAGTCCAGTCATCAGCGTTTTTAGCATGGACGTGGTTGCCTCGGACAGTTACAATCGTCCCATCAAAATCGAATGACGCGATCCGACTGTTTTGCGGCTGGGAAAGATAGGTTGCGACAAGTACACTAGAGGTATGTGTCCATTTGACTGCTGGGAGGTTTGACAGGACGGCGTTTGCTGCAACAGCGGTGGTTGTAGAGCGTTTGGCAAAAAAAGGGTGAATCGGGAGTGCAGCGCCTACAGGCTGCTGCGTAGCTTCAGAGGTTGAGGTGACCGCTACGTGAAGCTGACAGTCCGTCATCGTGCTAGATGCTACTGCGCTGGTGCTTACTGTTGCAACTTTGACATCTGAGAGAGAATCTGCAGACCGAGAACGTTTCGCAGGGGGATCTTCCATAATCTGTGACTTGACCTCAGCAGCAGCACTTTCACTTCCTTCCAATTTAGCAGCTATGTCCGTGGCATCAATGTCCAATTCCATTTTTTCGATCTGAGTTATGCTTTCGACGTATGCTACCTTTCGTTTATTCGACATTTTCACACCGATCTCAGACCCAGATGTCAAATCGATAACAGCCGGAAAACTTGGAAACTAGCTCTTCATGTCACGTGATCAATACGTTCGAGCGCGCAAAATGACAGCACACAGGGCATTGTTGAGAAGCTGTACAAGCAACATGAACCTAGCAGACTGAGCAGAACAGTCTTTGAAGATGGAAATGCTAGAATTCCCTACGTAGCTACCAGGCACCTATGATGCTGCCTCCGTACCCCGATTACCGGGCCAGATAGGCATCAGCTGAATGTAAGCTAGCACTACCCCTCTGAATCGCATTAAATGTCTCAATCTCCGTTGTGTCGTTATCCCTATTCGACTGCGCATTGGCTTCCGGTACAAGAACTCCAGCAGCACCCCCAGATTGCAAAGCCGACATGGGGAGTGCGTTGCCAGAGGCCTCGCGACGAATGGCTTCCTGGTGCTGGAAATCGCGAGCGATGGAGGTCTCCGTGTGAGGAGCGCCAACCATTCCCGGTTGCATTAGAGCAGATTCCTCTGTAGTGGGGATGTCGAGATGGCTAAGATGGTAGTTGCAGTGTAAGTTATGTTCTGCCACCGAGCCCAGCAATATATAAAGTGCTCTCGTCTCTGATTCCTTCACAGTGACCTACCTGGACATGATAATGAAAAATAAACTTGTAAAAAGAAATATCTGCTACGGCACTGCTTGCTGTAAACAACGAGAGGGGTCAGAACACCGACGCTTAGTAAGCAGTAGTCATTAACACGATGCTTCGTAAGCAAGCCATACAATCACCATCAGTTGCTATTTACAATTAGAAAAAGGAACTACATAGTACAAAATAACCACCTTCTACAATTCTCGACCAGAACATCATTCATACAAAGTATTGGGTATCTAAGCCGATTGAGAAATCCCACACAATGATTCGCTAAAACAAAATGAGATAAAGAGTCATGGAACAGCGATTTAATTAAGCATCTTCTCACCTGGTCCTGACTACAGCTTACAATCTTTGTATCATTGAAAAGCAGCTTGAACACGCGACTGGAGTGACCTCCTTCCTTCAGATCCAACAGCAAAGCGCCAGTATGCAGGTCCCAGACCTTCAGCGTTTCGTCATATGATCCGGTTACAATTCGCCGAGAATCGAATTGAAGGGTTCGCACTAACGATGTGTGGCCTGTAATCGTTCTAAGGAGTGTCCCAGAGTGTACGTCCCAGACTTTTATGGTGCTGTCTGTAATCACAAACTAGTATAAGTAGCCCATTCTGGAACAGCGATGGATCGCCCGGACCACTGCACCTGATGACCCAGAAACGATTGTATCCCCGTCGAATTGAATGCAGGCAATGCCACGAGTATGTCCAACAAGATTCTTTGTCTGCTGTCCAGTTTTCACATCCCAGACCTTGATTTGTCGGTCTTTTGCAAGAATTAAGTATTCTTCCTCTCAAAAAGGAAAAGAAAACAAACAATCTTTACCGACCTCCAGACGCAGATACCACCGTCCCTTTCCTGAATTGAACAGCATTCACCGCAGCCCGGTGTCCCCGCATCGTATGGATCAGCTCTCC
This sequence comes from Spizellomyces sp. 'palustris', assembly GCA_006535965.1. Lineage (NCBI taxonomy): Eukaryota > Fungi > Chytridiomycota > Chytridiomycetes > Spizellomycetales > Spizellomycetaceae > Spizellomyces > Spizellomyces sp. 'palustris'. Next base: position 98,185 of record QEAR01000043.1, on the reverse strand, counting down.
AGTGTTGAGGTCCCACACTCGAACCGTCGTGTCCTTACTGCATGATACTATGCGATCGCCTTCAAAGCGTAAATTTAAAACCGATTCACAATGACCCTCGAGCGATCTCAAGGGTTTTCCGGTGGCAAGATCCCAAATCAGAATCGTTGCGTCCGATGAACCGGACACAATGCGGGTTTCGTCGTATTGTAAGCACAGCACCGAGCCTTTGTGCCCGTACAGGGTAGCTGTGCAATTGCCGCTTATCATATCCCAGATTTTGATGGTATCTGATTTGTCAGCGTTAGTCCATGCACTAATAGAATACCTCACACTACATACCGTCTCGTGAGCCCGATACGATCTTGTTGTCATCAAATTGCAAGCAATAAACTGCCTCCTTATGCCCAGTAAACGTTCGAGTATTATATCTCATCGTCATCCAGTTTTTCTCTAGCAAAACCCTTTGATGGTAAACGTGGCGCCAATCTATAAGGTGTTCTGATGAAGCGGCTTCTGTCTCCGCGCTTCTTCCTCTTCCTTTCTGCTTAGGCTTTGAATGCGTAAGAGTTTGCGGTCGACTCCGTTTCACCGCGCGCTCAAGCCGAGATTCCTGGTCAACTCTATTTGCCGAGGGAAGGATATCAATAGCCGTTGTGTCCGATGTCAGTGATTCTATTGGGTTTGCTGACGCCGCGAACATGGGCTCATCCTCTCCAGTATGCCACTGCTCGGCGGAGGAACCGGTGCTGGAATAAGACGTTCCGAAAGAGTGAACAGTTGCGTCAGACGTAGCGCTGGCCGGTCCAGTCTCTATTGTCCTTGCAGCCTCGGCGATTCCTGAATCTCTAGCACGATTTCTTCTCCTGTTTGGCCGGTAGGGCCCATACTCCGCCTCTAAAGCAGCAGCAACGTACGCTTTCCTCCTTTTTCGCTTCTCCTTTCTATACACAGGATCATTCGCCTCTTTGATTATTTCCGACATAGCGTAAGCACTAATATCCCAACCACTCCTTCGGTATAGATTGTGCCAGACAGAGTTATCGTAGGCCACATCCTTCCATTTTTTTGATACTTGTGCCACCCTGCTTATTGTCCGTATGTCAACATAGCTCAATATCTGTTCTGCAAGCTCTCTAGGTAGTGCACTTAGAAAGTCTCGCTGTAACAGGGGCGCCAGCCTTGTCGTTACATTAGCGAGAGTTGGTGTTGAGACGGTGAGGAGCAACTGGAAGGCAAATTCTGTGGGAATAGATGAAACATCGATAAGGTAATGCCTTAGGTGACATGTAGATGGTTGTGGCCTTCCTCGCCTCATGCTTCCACCAACGGACTCCACCCACAGTAACACCTCACACTCGTCGCTCTCAAGGCTCTGTGCGGTGTTGCTTTATGAGACGCACCTGCTTTCTGCTCCTCTGACCATTCAGAAATGTGGACCGGCAGTGATGTCGCCGATGCTGGAATTAAGCAGAATTCTTCATAACCCTCATCCGCGTCATTGAGACGTATGTGAGTCGCTGACATGTCTCGATATCGCCGGGAGAAAGGCGTAACGGACGGGTTCGTTGCTGTGGAAGATTACCCGGAACGGGAATCCTGAAGGAGGAACGATTGCAATCCTTGCTGAAACGGTTGGAAATGCTAAGTTCCTTTTTCCTCAACTGAGGTGGGAATCATTAGGGGTCAGCTAAGCTACTAAGCCTACCACGCTGTCGTTCAAGTTCACATGAACGTAAACAAATAAGCGAATTTTGATACGCCGAACGATATTCAAGATTGAAGTAAGATTCTAAGTAATAAATATACCGTGACAATTACAAGTGGATCATTATGGACTTTGGCATTAACAATTACCGGTCGCGACAACAATCAGAATGTTGGACTGGCGCATGCCGATGAGTTAATGATGGGACTCTACAATTTGCAAAGTCATGCCCCACATAATGAGCCACAAGTACACACATCTGGGTATCCATCAACATGCTACTAGATCCGACTACCTCTCCTCTTCTTAAACATCCATGTCAATAATCATCTGCAAGATCTTCTCCATCTCATTCGGTTCGCTAGCGTATGAGCCTGAAGCGTAATACTGTTTGGGGACTTCCTGCACAGGTGAAAGCACTGCATCAATGGCATGAATTACACCATTCATAGCAATCCCGTCGTTGATGAAGACGTGGGCTTCCTCATTGATTTCAATCTACGTCATGGGGTGAGACGGGGGTACGAGTGCATTGATTAATGTGAAAACTCAATTACTAACCACTGGATGCTCATGATCGTGCTTGTCGTCCTTTCCTTTGGCAGTAATCTTGAGTTTGGCACCTTCAATGGTCGGAAGCTCAAGTTCTTTCGCTTTCCAGATGTCAGGTGTATAAACAAGCTGGGGAGAGATATGGTAGGAGACAATCTAATTGCATCATCAACAGAACGTTTAGCAGCCAATCGACAAGTTGAAAAGAAGCGCTTAACCAACCCGGCGTAATTCTTCGATGCCATCAGGACTGAACAGGTATCTAAGTCTTTTAAAGCCGAGCTGACCAGGTGTGGTGTTAGCAACCGTCCTGCAACTGTACCAATGGATGCACTTCTGCTGTACCTTTTTGAACGCACGATTTGATGGTGCAAACACCGTAATTGCTGCAGTATCCTTCACAACATCTTTCAGTCCCGCTTTTCCTATGGCCACTTCAAATATGCCAAATTCGAGCGGAAAATGTCCCAAGACGTAGAAGACATTGGGAGGGGGAACGATGATGTGGTCAACACCTTGAATGACGCCGTTCGACGCCTTAATGTCCGCAGCGACGATGTGCGAGCGCAAATTCAAAGCAATGTGATCTTTTTGAGATATTTCAGAGCTGGTGCATTAGTAGAGGTGATAATGGCCGGGAGGGCCCTAATAAAGCACCTACTCTTGTGCTCAAAGACTCTGATCTTCTGTGGTCGGTCACCCAACGACTCCAGCTTAAGCCGCGTGTCCAGCAGCTGACCATTCTCAAGGTCTTCAGTCTTGTGAGCCTTATCCACAATATGATATAAAAGGACCTATTCCGAACTTTAATTGATGGGCTTTCTCCTCAGCATTTCTCCTGTAGCAATACCTTTGTGACAACCTCCTCTGGAGGTTTTTTGTCATCTGGACATCCTGGGACATGTTTGAATGCCGAGTCAAGGGGGGCAAACAGCGTCACGTCAGCGTCCGGGCTATCTAATCCTTTGGCAATTTCCTTCCTCTCCTCAATGATTTCGGCTAGTTTAGAGAATGCTTCGTCTTCACGAATCACTTGGTAAATCGTTTTCTTGTCATCTCCATCCCCCGGCTTTGTTGGGGAGCCATGGTCTTCCCGTGCAAGGGAAAGACCACACAGGAGCAAATCAGTTGAGGTCTTGGGCGCGGAAAGCAAAACATGCTGAATGGGATTAATCTGGCGAGCTGGTAGCGCAAGACCATAGCTGCTGAATACGAGAGAGGCAACAAGAGCTACTACACGTAAAGCAAGCATGTTGATATGGGAAGCGTTTGGAAAGACGAAAAAAATAAAACAAGCAATGGAAGTGTTAGCATGCTCCAGCCTGCTTGGGCGAGCGGGACTATTTTGCACAGCTTAGAACATTCATTCAAACGCATTGATCGCGTGCTCCTTGTATTGCGTCACGGACCAGCACGAGTTAAAGGATCAATGTGCCCGGCGGGAGAACCCCGGACATATTGTCCAGTGATCAACTTCTTTCCAATCGCCTTCGCTCCCCATCGTTGATCTTTGAGCAGCTTCTCCAACACGCCCTCCATCATCCCCAATCGCTCTCGATGCCTAAACACCGCTTCAAACAAGTCGCTCTGAAGAACGTCCGTTGTGGCCAAGTCGAAGCGCCTGGGTGTTTGTGGCGCACGTTCTTCTTTACGTAAGCCGTCATAAATTTGACGCCAAAATCCTTATTTCTACAACATCGCGCTCTGATTGGCTGGAAAGTCCAGGGGTGGGTCTTCAGAGCAAGTTGGGGGAAAAGAGCCTTGTCTGCTGCTGGCTGTAGGGCTTTTTCTTGGTTGGGTTGCTTTTGGACTTGGGGACCTTTTTTTTTCTCACGGACAGCCGGGATCCTTTCATCTCCTCGACGAAGAGGTTGAAAGGAAGCAACAAGTTGGGACTCGAGTACACCAGAGGGAAGCACAGTAGCTTGTTGAGTTCGGAGAGACGCTCTTGCTGGCCCGCGACGGTCAATCAAAACCCTGCCTGGCAAAACGACAGTCTCAACCAAAGGTTCTGTTCCTTTGCGGCTCTGACTGCACTGCTTTTCACATTGTTAGAGGGTGGCAGCCAGTATGCCGGTTTCCTCTCCCTGTCTCGACTCTGCTGTCAGCGTGCTTGATCAATCACAATCTGCCCCACCCTGTCCGCCCGGAGGATTGCTACCAAACGACACAGATCGCTACACAGACAGCGCCTACGATAGCGGTGAAGACCGTCATTCGGAAGCTCAAGCGAGCCCCGCTCCGTATTATACACCTCCTCCCGAGACCAAACTTGGGATCGCCACCAAGAAGCGGAAGCGAATGGCCGACGACGACACCGAAATTGCGATTCCCCCACATAATCCCAGGCGTAAACCGCCAAAGCGTCAAATAGTCTTTGTCGATCCTGACGATGCCATGTCCCCATGGTGGTGGCCAGCCATGGTACGTTTTGGGAAAGTTGCTTTGTCGTATGGACCTTTGGTGTCTGCATAGAGGCATGCTGCACTGTCGAAGACTGTGTGGGCAATTGAATGGACAGTGCATAATTTGGCAGCTGGATGCGATTGTCTACTTGCTTCCATAATTCATTCTCATTCTGTCTCCTTCTGGTCCATGACCTAGGTCGTGCCAAAACAAGAGTTCCAAATATTCAAAAAGAGCGTGAACGGCGAAGTCAAAGATCCAAAGGAAGGAGAATGCGTGGTGGTTTACTTTGAGGATGCGTCTTAGTACGTCTCGTTCGAGTTGCCCATCTGTGCATGTTGGTCGTGAACTAATGCAATGTCTTTGTAGTAACACCATCCGAGAATCAGAGCTCAAACCATTTTGCCCCTCACAACCACCATATACCACATACATGAATGGACCAAATGGAAAAGCATTTCGCTCCGACAAGGCAGTCATTTTGGCCACGCTGTATTGGGAGCGAGGCACAATCCCTCCCGCATTCTCTTGGCTACAAGAATGTCAACCAGACGATAGGGCGCGAAGCGCTAAGGTGCAAGAGGATGGTTCAGTCAAGGAAGAGGATGCAGGACAACGAAAAAAGTCCACAAATTCTTCCACTGCTAACAGTCGAAGAGGCAGCCAAGCAGCTTTACCGCGGAAGGACTCGCTCACGGCGAAGGATGTCACGGTGAAAAGATTGGATAAGGCAGTCAAAAAGGTGGGCTCATTTTGCACAAGTATAACTTGCAGTGATGTCTCACGCGAGATGGAATAGTCTTCTGTAGTCCCAGTTCCCGTTGCGGGCGGCACTAAACCAAAAGCTCCGTCAACAAATAAGTTATCCATGCCCATTGTTAATCTAACAACATCAGGATCGGCCTGTACCAGTACGAAGCCGAAGGCGCTCAATAAGGGCATAAGTCCTGAAATGCCGACTCGCGTCGTCCAGCAAGTGCTGTCTAACGGGGATAGTTTGGACTTGGAAGATCAGTTGAAAGAGAAGCATACGGTTGTCAAGTTGTCATCTACGAGTAGAAATGCGAGCGTCCGACGGCCACGTGAGAGCCATTTCGGAACTGATGGCTTTTACTCAGCGGGCGGAACATCAGGAGCGGTATGCGCCAAGTGCGGGTTCAAGGACGCAAAACAGCGGCGGGTGTCCTCGGCGCAAATACCTGTAGCGAATATTGGCCATGGAGAAGGAATCACATCGATGCCGCTTTGCAAAGAATGCCGCGAAGTATTTGACGATGTGCTGCCCAGTCTTGAGCCGACAGCTGATGATGAGGATCCTGTATGGACACCTGGTAATTGCTTCGCTTTATTCTTGTTCGACATCTTGTCGACAGGTCTGATAGTACCTGCTTACAGAACGACGACCGATACGACTTCTGAAGCATCTTTTACCGGAGAACCGGACGGATCGATTGGTACGACATTTTAAAGGTATGTCTCCATCTTGGCTGGGTTGCAAACTAATGCCGTACTTATGGTGTTATCACGTTCCTGAAACTCCTGACAGCCATGCAAGAACTTGCTCATCGAGAACAGCTAACTCGCGCGGCGCCCTCCTCGGTTGTTCATTCTGTCGCCATCATCCCGTCCGTCTCTCCAGCGCAATTGCTTTCCTTTGCTCCTCAATATACCGCACGCAACGCACTATCGAGTTCCGTTTCAAAACAAGGGGCAATGTCAAGCGCGGCGAGCATCCACGCAGCCGATACACCTGTAGTGTTATCCCCATATGCGTCTCCACCGCCGTCCGCGACCGCCGCCCTACCCCCGTTACAAGTCGAACGTGGTGAAGGGAGAATCTAAAATTTTTTTTTTCAATTTGGATCTTTGTTTTGTTCAATCTTTTCTGATGTATACAATATTCCCTTTCTTGTTTATCTTTTTCGTTGTATGAACGCTGCTGGTTGTAGTTTGGCGATCCTGTATGTTGTGTAGTTTTCTTTCGTCGATGCAGCTTGTACAAACAATGAAACGGAGGCCCGCCACGCAATATGACGTCTTTGCCCATTCATACATTTCTGCAATGAACTTGTTGAAATCGCTGCATATGGCCAAGTAAATTGCCATGTCAGTTTACTACGTCATCAAAGTGACCAAATCAGCATCGCCAATGCCGGTGCATTTTTCTGTGTGAAAAGAGACGAGTGTAGCGATGCTCAACTTGCATGGCCAGAACCTAACAGGATGAATATTTGGCGTATTCGAAGTGGGCGTTGTTCCTCCCTACATTGGAGTTGATTTAAGGTTATTGGATGGATGTTGGTCTGTAGAAACCGCGTAGTTCTAACTGGCAAGCTCATCGCATAATGCGTTCACCGTCGGTTGATTGCAGTTGGGATGCATTCAGTCGTCAGATATTGCCAACTGGGTGGGATTTACATTCCACAAACTGAAAAAACAACTTTAGATGCCGGAATCATGCTTATGTTATCCAAACGTGGCGCAGATCGCCCAAGGTCAGCTCAGTTTCTAACCTTTACTTTGATTTTAACTATCTCGTCACCCTTGATTCCATCTCGCACCATGTCAGCCTCTTCGGACGACATTATTCGCCATATTATCCGGGACATTGTCAGCCGATCGATTGGCGTCCTCAAATCCCGACGAACCGAAGTACAATCGGAAGAAGATGTGACCGTCCCGGAGACGCTTGCGGCGTTTATGGTCCGTGCGGTTGTGTTGGATCCTCGAAATGGGTTTCGGATTGAGGGAGAACTTGGAAGAGATGAGGTAGAACGGCTGATCAAGGTCGGTAATTTCCTCTTTGTGGGGTGAAGCTATAATGACTCTGAACGTTAACTGACATGGTGCCTCTATTCAATGAATGTGAGATAGATATGTGTGGATCGGATCACAGCGATGAATTCTCCTGTTATGGAAACGGTCAAGATGCAAGTCTACTTTGATACAAACTTCCCGGCGCAAGGTATCATTCGAATGTTTATCTTGCGGAGAGAGTGCGCTGCGTAAACCATAGCCATTGAACTCCCCACAGGCGATTTCCTCCACAAAGAAAAGTCGTCCCGTGTATCTGCATGTGCGTCACTCTTGCGTGAAATCACCGAGGTTAAGACTAAGGCTATTGCCATCTACGAAGGTACAGGTGTATATCGTTTTGGAAAATCAACATTGCCTTTGATATCGTTCCTCCCTTTAGCCTTGTACCGCAAGATTGTTTCCTACCTCCTACTTCGCAGTCATGTCGGAAATCCAACAGATATGCGAGTTATCCGCGAGACCACAGGTGATGAGCGTGGCCTCCTTTCAAGTAGTATGCGACTCTCCAGCAGATACTGACATATGATTGACCTTAGCTGCCTTGGAGTCCGTCTTCCCACAATCTGAACTCAGTACATTCATTTCCCTTTCCCGACAAGAGAAGGAGGCACAGCTAAATGGGCTATCACAGCTTGCAACAGGGATTCGACTCTTCAATAAGCAATTGGGGAAAGGTGGAGAGGGAGTGGATGATTGTGAGTTATCGGTTGTAGTTGTGGTTGTTGGCTACTGCGGATATATTGATGGCTAGACTGAATTTCGGATGTTTGGGAGCAGTGTCTGAGTTGTGTAGAAGGGAGCTGCAAGACCTCAGCGAGCGATTGCGAGCATTGACGACCAACACTGAGGAGCTGATTCAATCATATACAGGTAAAGGAAGGACTTAAAGAATAGTAGATACATCTCCATCCCTTCTCAGACAGCCCTGCTTCACAGCTATTGCTGACTACAGCGAGAAAGCCCCTCGTCCAGAACTCGGGGACCTCGCGCTGGCCCGACTCAAATCCTCCCTCGTCTTCCGCCGACAATTTCTCATTTATCTTGACGCACTTCAAGAGCAAACCAACCGATCTGCGGAAACACTGTCGACACTCAAGGAACGATTCGAAGAGACAGTGAGGGATTTGAAGACAACGTGTCGTGCAAAGACCGCAGTGCCTGTTGATCAGGTTTATGTGAGTGCAGGAATGACAGTGATTGAAAGAACCTTGTGTTAATGCCAGGGCACCTCCTCATTGTTCACTGTTCATTCCCAGCCGCAATTCATCATGCTCGCAAATCTATGGACAAATTACATGGACGAACTTTTTTTGCTGGCATTTCGAAAGGGGATTCTCAATAATATAGAGGAGCATTCCAAGGTGTGGAACTTGTAGTCTCAGGAACTTCACACTCGACCGTAATGAACAGCCTTTTCCCTACATGCGTAGGCATTTGCAATGGATATCCCACCCATCACCCTCGCTCTTTCTCAACCGTTCAAGCAAGATATTGAGCCAGAAATTCTACCAGGTAATCAAAAGCTCATCCAAAAAAAGGACGGTTCAGACGGCAAGGCTCACCCCGCACTTGAAATTGACAGAGCAAAAGGTGATTGCAAATGCTGCGGACTTGATGACGGCTGTAGCTGTGACAGGTCAAAAAGGAGTCGAGGTCATACACCCCGGCAACACGACACAATACTATCGGCTGCCTGTGGAGTATGGTGTAAGTGTAGATAGCAAGAGGTAGATATGGCCGGGTCTTTGATGCAGTCTTTTGTTTCATTTTCGGTAGGGATTCTGCCCATATACACTCTACAAGCGTGACGGGCTGGTACTCCCAGGAGACAAGAACCTGGGTCTCGTCCGCTGGCGAGATAAACTGTACGCCTTTGCCGCGCTCGATTCGGCCAAAGAGTTTGCTAAAGCGCCGGACCGGTACACCGAAGCGGTCATCACACTCGCCAAGCAGTCCCCGTCATTTGTCCAGCTTTTGCATTTGTACACGTATTTTCCCACCGTGGAGGCACTGGAGAATGCGAAATCGTTTACAAGGCAGAGGTTGTTGGGGAAGGTGCCGCTGGTCTCCGAGGTTGGAACGCAGGTGGATACGCATGTTGTAGATAGACATTTGGATAAGAATTATGAATGGAATGAATGGGAGTTGAGAAGAAAGGCGATCATGTTGGTGCGTTCTGGATCAGTACTGGTGCGAACGGAAAGTCTTTTGTTTATCTTTTCCTAATGTCTACCCTGCACTTTACAGGTAAACTTGAGAACCAAGCAAACGCACTCAGTACAGACCAACTCGAGCCATTTCCGGAGAGAAGCCGAAACTCAACATTACGAGCCAAGGTAAGTCTCTGCTTCAGCACGCAAAGAAAGCTTCCTCAGCACTGACCTGAGGTCCCATAACAGAGCAAAAGAAACCCAAACGAGACGCACGCAACCCACCCAAACTCCAATCAAAAAAGCGTTTCTATCCAACCTCCGTCACACGCCCGGTTCGTCCAACTTTCACGTTGTCGACCTTACCATCGATGTAAATGGCAAGCCAGCTCCATATGGAGGTGGCGGATTTGGAACGAGGATGGACCTGGAGAGTGCTGCTAAGGCAGGGACTGGAAGGGTCGTTAGACCAACAGTGGTGGAAAAGGGAATTTAGGAGGGGCAGTCTTTTAAGTGCCCTGATTGGGTTTCGGAAGGAGCGACGCTCCGGGGCATAAATGACAAAAACTAGACGTAGAGCAGTTAACAGGATGGTAGCAAAAAGTATGATTGATGTTATCCTAACAATGTGGATTAAAAAGGAAAAGACTCGAATATAATGTCCTCAATGATCATTTCATTTGAGGGTCATCCACGTCTTCCTTCTTTTCCAATCTCTCTAACCTCTCCATCAAACCTTTGAGCATAACTTCCACGGCTCCATCGCTACCTCCCTTCCCTTCACCTTCTTCTTTTGCTCCGAAAGAGAAGGCCCCCCCATTGACATTCGCGCTTGGTGGCCCTCCCCGGAATCCCCAATGAGTAGCAGAAGACGATGCGGTCCCTCCCGCCGGCGGTGTGATTCCGCATTTTTCTTCTACGACCGCAAGCCGTCGGTCTAGCCGCGTCAAGGCAGCCCCAAACTTTTCTCCATACTGTGCTTGCATTTCCCGGAAATGGCTTCGAACGAGGCCTTCAATCATTTGTCCTGCGCCTTGAAGCGATTGCAGCATAGCACCCGTGCGACGAATTTGTCCTTGGAGGGTTGATTGCAGACGTAGATTTTCTTCGGCGGAATCGTACATCGATTCAAAGGTAGCCAAGAACGCTTGGCGGGAAACAGGAGGATAGGCGTGTATTGTCGCTGTCGGGTAGGCGGAGCTAGGAGACGGAGGGGGCAGATGTTTGGAACTGGTTTGAGCGATGGGTGGAAGGGGGGACCGAGGATGCGCGTCCCGGTCGCCTCCTGCTGGGTATCCTGCACTCGGTGCCTCCCGATCTCGCTGCTGTTGCTGTTGTTGTTGCTGCTGTTGCTGTTGCATGTGAGGAGGTAAGGGCAATTCCCTGGACGGAAATTCACCCGCTCGAGGTGACATCAACTGTTGCCCTGAGCTCAAATTTGAAGTGTGCAATATGGGGTTATAGCGAGATGCTTCAGGTCCTCGCGGTGTAATCTTTGATGACTTGCCGGGAGCAGGGTTCAAGTGTCTCGGTGATAAAAGTGATGCTCCAGATGGTGATCCAAGAACTCTTCCGGGATGCAAAACGCTTGGTGGATGTGAAGCACCATGAGGGCCGTCGGCTGGTGCCGTCATAGCGCCCCCTCGATTGCCTTGTGCACTTTCTCCGGTCCATATCGTTAGATTCTTTGAATTTCGGTATTTCGGGGAAGATGGTCTGCGAGACGCCTTGTGCGAATCATGCGGCGGAGAACTTCCCCTCACATCGGCGGACATGGGTCCCCGCAGTTGGTATTGAGCATTCTGACGAGCCTCAATAATTGCTTGCTGTTGCTGTTTCAATTTAAGGGTATTTCTCATCTGCTCCATGACATCCACACTGGCACTATTGCTGGAGTTGACATTTGACGATCCGCGGCCTGGCAAGTTGTGGCCGACTGCTGTATTGATGGAAAGACGTTTCCTTTGTTTTGGTCGGCTGGTTGGAGGTTCTTCCGACCCATTGGGAGATGTATCCTCGTGCTCTTCCGATTGTGGCGATTCTGAAAGTTCAGCTTCTGAGCGATTTCTTTTCATTCCCGATTCGTGCGATGCTTGCTGTCTGAATGGCGTATCGTTGAAATGATACCACAGCATGATATTCAGTCTACAATAGAACAAGTTTCTTAAGCATACGCCGACATTACCTAGTTGGAGTTGATTCCGTTTCACGACCTTGGCCATGTCCTGGCTTCCCGTGTACCAGTTTCTCGACATTTGCAGAGATCGACAAACGCCGTGAATTCTCTGATCGATAAGATTGTTCACGCGAATGATCTCGTTTTGACACATCGTCCTGTCCATGAATTTGTGATGGGGATCGCCTTATGGCTTTTGCCTAGAAATGAAGAGCCAGCAAGTATGAGCATGAGCATCAACCTCAAACCATTTATCGCATTCCTGTCCTTACCTTGGTATCATCATTCTCCTTTCTTGTTTCTTTGTCCGCGTCCATTGGAACAGGCGAATCTCTCCCGTGATCTCCGTCTTCGGTTTCAGTTCCTTCAGACAATTCCTCCCCGTCCGATAACGCCTCCAGATCTTCCTCACTTTCGGTGAACGGATGTTTCCAGTTAAACTGCGGGATACTCTTCAACATCTCATCTGCCACGCCATTCTTTATCTGATCACGAGACAGAACGCAAAATTCGGCCAAAAGGTAATTTCCAAGCCGCTTTGCAGATTCAGCGATAGCCGTTGACGACATATAAATGTCTCCCGTATTTTCTTTGAAATGATGTACTGACGAAGTGAGGTAGTGCTTTGGGATTTTCCCCGACTTGTGCATATATCCCGGTTCTTTGCGGAAGAACATGACGTCTAAATCTCGAAGACGGTAAAAGTTTGTTTCTGAAGACGGTGATTCGACATCGGGTGAGCTTTCAGGCTGGACAGGAAAGTAGTAGACGCAGAATGCGTAGCCCATTTGGGCATGAAAATATACGCCGATTTTAAGCTTGGTAATCTTCATTGTAGGTTATTCTCTCACAGAGGGTAGGGAGCAAAGTCCCAAGCAGCGCCCACAATCGTTCTTCCTAATTTTGTATGTCTTGGCGAACCATCAACCTGCAGGATCCGGGAGAAAACAATTTAGATGCTACCTTCGAATTTCATATATTCCCTGGTGCTAAGAGACGCAAGAATCCCATAGGACCTTTTTAACGGGGCTGTATGGGCTAGTACATTCTGCCAGCGCTGTGCAACAGCAGGTGGTCCGGGTTTTGCGGGCGCCTCGCTACACAGCACAAGGTGGAGTTCGCGTTGCCCTTCGCGTTGCACCTTACTTTGCCTAACAGACTCTCGGAACACAACCAACACCCACCTCTCTGGCGTACGTTGATGCCACCGGAGATCCAATCTCGCAATAGACTGACTAGCACCGATGCGTGCGCTGCAAGGTCGCGACAATGTCGAAGGGCGGACGGTGTAGAAGGGCCGCTGGTTCGACATGAGGGAAATAATTCAAATTGGGTCAAATTGCCCTCATTCAATGCGCATGTCAGCAATTTGTAATCAGCGCCATCTTTGGTCATCTTGGGCTTGCAACTTGACACAATTCAACAAAACAATGGGTGACATATGCCAAGAGGACATTTCACCCCAGCAAATGAAACTGCTGGAAACTCTTGACAGAGATGCTAAAGAGCAAGTCCTGTTTCACGGAGAGGTCGCCGAAGGTGGACCCGCAAAACGCACGAGAGCAGCTACACGTAAACAGCAAGTGTCAGTAGACGGAGTGGGTCGAGGAACGAAGAGGCGAGCGGATGAAGGCCTCATCGAGTCTGCCCCATCAACAAAACAACGTTCAGGGAATGCCATACAAGTTCCAGCCACTCCACCACGCCAACAGTCTAAAGCAAAACCTCCCTCACCACCCAACCACGCCCATGAGGCTTGTTCACAAACGCCCAGGAAGCCGCGCCCAACAGCCACTCCCATATCCCCAGCATCTCCAGCATCCAGTGTAGCATCCCCGAGTGAACACGCACTCCTACGTCCAGCCGATGTATCACCTATTATTATCAATCGAGCGCCCGTGCTTTGTTTATGGGCGGCCAGTGTTGCAGATCGAGAAGGTTGGGAATGGAAGACGTGCTTATCGATTGGAAAAGCCATCACGACCATGTGAGCCTATTATTTTTTCCTTGTGACAACTACGACAAGATAACAAATCAGGTCGAATTGCCACGTCCTTAGGTTTGCACAATCTAAAGGGAAATCTCTTGGCATTTTTGAAAAAGAACACGGGCTGGCGAGCAGGCATGCAAAGAACGAGGGTGACGGCGACGGTAAGGTCAATGTCTTTGGCACAAGGTTGACCGTTGTGCAAAAGCCCTCCGGGCCAAGAGCCGAACTGGATGGCAAAATACTTGACCCTGTCGAAACAGAGTGGTATTTGCGCGACAAGTTTGGTGCCCGGTGAGTCAGTGACCTTGTCCGTTTTTGCTCTGCAGGTCCAACTGAAAGCCTGTTGTAAAAATGGAAGCTATGAGGATGCCCGACGCGCTTTCAAACATCTCGCACACCAATTTCCACCCGAATCCATCGGCAGTTGCGGATACCGTCTGTACGAGCAATTTCGACCCGTGGTGTCCAGCGGAGTCAAAGGTTGGGGGAAAGCCGGCGAGTTGGATTTGGATTTTGTTATGAAATTAGGAGCGTGTCGCGACAGCCTATGAAAAAGGGAGGCAGAGAAAAGCCTCTTTACCTTTTTGCGCAAATGCCCAGAATTGCTGCTGAGACGCAACGAAGTTCTTACGGCCACGCAAACACAAAAAATGTTATGCTTTCGTTTTTCAAACAGCCCTACCGTTTAACCGCCGTCTAGAGACTTTCCGTCTACCATGCAGTGTGCAAGACTTGAAAATATCTATACTCTATTACCACATGTCATATCGCTTTCTAAATACATGTTCATCGTTCATCGTTGATCGCTCATCCTTCGTCGTCGTCGTTGGTCGAAGTTTGTCGTGATCTTTGTCCCTTCACATGTGAAATCTCCGCTCGGCTCCCGTTGCCCCCGTCCGTTCTCCCAGCGGTATGGCTTTTTCTTATGCCCTTTTTTCCAACGTCCTGCTGCGCTACGCAGACATGGCGGACATGTGAAAGTTGTTACACGGCCAACTTTCACGCGCTCCGGATTCTTCCATGACTTTTAATCTTTTTCCATGACTGCGCCTTTTTAAGAAATGTCTCCCTTTTGAAAATGATATTACATAATCGCACATCTTTGTAACACCTTTGGCGTCATAGATATATCCATCCGTTATAGTCGGTTATACATTTATCATCACCCCTTTTACCCCCTTTCTCTTCTCGTTGTTGTGCCTTCTGAAGGGTTGCAGTCGAAAACGACGACGACGGGTTAAGATTTCCCACGCTGGTTTTTCGTTGAGCCATTGCAGCATTCTCTCCAACGACGACAAGCAAACAACCACGAAGCAAGCAGACGAGTGCGCTCTAGTCTCTCTGGAATACACATAGTGACTCTACCTTGTCCCAAAAACCCTGTTGGTCTTCCCACTCGCGCGTCATCTCCTGTCCACCCAGCACAACGCCATTTCCACGGGACCTTTTTGCTCTTTTGTCAAGCACAGCAGATCCTCTTTGGGTTGCACCTCCTGCCGTCCGAACCCGTTGCTCTCCTTTGCTGGTCGCTACAGCTTTTACTCCTTCCCTGACGCCCGCAGCAGCTCGAGAGCCACGGCGCTGTCAAGAAACGCCCGCGGTTGTCCGTTTTCATTTTTTTTGTTCTTTTTAAATTGACGGGCCGTCACTAGACCCAATACGTTTAAGAACCTTATCGTCCCGTTACGTAAATACACGAAGACGCTTCTTCGCACTTTTGATACCCGGCAGCCGGAATTTTAAAGGAGCTGTCAATTCCAAACGTGAACGTTGGCCACGCCAAGGGGGAATTCGTCTTCTTTTGGTCAACGCCTTCGTCTACGGGTTTTGTCGAAGCATTTGTTGTTTCGTCAAGGACTTACGCCATTGGCATTGAATCACCGTGCCAGTTTGTCTCAACGCACACTCGCTTGTTAGCCCTGCTTGTTCGCCCTCGCCATGGTAGTGCAGCTGCATTCATCGTCGGCAGGCCATGTAGCTACGGCCTCTGTCACCATGGAATACCCTATTCGTGAACGTGTATGCAGATCCCCTCAAATATCCATAGCAATGCGATCGTCGCCTGTTGTTTCGCCTACCACATCCCCGCCGCCGTCCCCTCCAACCTTTTGTCACCTTCGCCGGACGCCACATCCCTATCAGTTTACTTATGATGCTGGAAATTGCCCAAGAGAGAAGCCTCATGAACTGAATCACCGGCCACCCGCGCCCCCGTCGCCTGACTCGTCGGATGAAGGCTCTCGTTCGCCACGTCACCACCGACCATCACAACAGCATCACAGCAAATATTTTCGACGGAGCGCTCCATATTCCCAACCAACTCACTCGACCACCTCCCAACAACAATCCCCGTCCCCCTCAAGTGGCTCTGCCGGTCCACAAGAACAGCAAGGAGCACCAAAGTCACAAGACGAACCGCCGCAACAGAGAACGACAGGCGAATCAATACCCGCCGCGTCAACTCGTGCTTCCAGCTCATTAGTTCGGCGAAGTTTGGACCTCGTCCTTCCCATTGTCCGGATCATCGCCACCGCTGTGGTAGTTGTGATTTGGTTTTCTCTGACCGTGTACCTCTTCTACATGTCGTATGTGGCCTCGGTCGTCTATACCATAGTGCGGCGCTGTCCAGCAGTGCTAAGGGCAGCTATGCGAGGGGCGAAGCGATCGGCCCACGTGGCCTGGGGATTGGGCAAAGTTGCTTACCGTGCCGGACGCGAAGCATACGATACTGCTTCGCGATTGTGGAAGGATTACGCCAGTCCGTGGTAAGCGTCTGTGTATGGAATCGCTCCATTTCAGTTTATGGTACTGATGTATTGTTATTTAGGATGCCACGACTTTTCCACTGGCCCGAGCCGATACAGCAGCGAATGCAAAACAGATATAATGCACCACCACCACCCGACGTGGATGAACCCATTATGGAACCTCCTCCATGGTCACCCATTCCTGATGTCTTTCCTACCGAATTTGAAGGCCCATACACCTACCCCACACCCCAAGCATCACCAAAGTCAACACCTCCCTGCTCACCCTTCCTTCAAGATATGGAAGGGGAACAGCCTGCTTCCCCGTCACCAGGAAAAGCATGGAGATGGTCCGCATCCAGTGGCAGCAGTGGTTGGAGTTTTGATAGCGGCTATGCTGAGGAAAGGGGTCATGATAACACTCTTTGAATGTTGAAGCGCATGACACCAGCAGGACCAAGCAAACACGGCAGTAGTGAAGTGAGGAAGTATAGATCGGGTAGATGATGGTAGATGCAAAGTTTGGCATACCGGATTTTTCTTGCAAGATACCGCCGTTTGTAGTGTGGGAGACAGATGGAATGTTTTTATATCATCTTGGGGTCGAACACATGCGGAAACGCGGCGCCAGACGAACACAGTATCTATCTGGCTGTGATGGACAAGGGCGTGGGCAGATATGGGCATGGTTTTGTGTCCTCTTCTCCACCTTGGCAGTTGGGAATTTGTGTAGTCGATTTAGCTTGTGTTGTTCGTGAAACTGTCGTATTTGAGTGTGGTGGGCACTGTGATTTTCTGTCTGTCATTTATTATTGCGTCTGATGTGTAAATGCTTTTGAAAATTTTCTTTCATCTCTGTGTTATGTCCTTTTTCTACATGTTGCTAATTGCTTTCACGCTGTCTGAGTTGGTGCTCCACCTACTGGTACCTCACTCGCTCCATCACCTGGTTGTTGACTTGGCCCCTGCGGAACCGGTGAAAGTACGGCATAGCTTTCGTGAGGCGAGGCGTCTGAAGAATGAAGGCCGACTGCGGGTGTTGTAGTGGAACTTTTGGTCTATAGACAGTGTCAGCGACCAATATCATTTGTAAGGGCAAAATTACAATCCTTGCCTTGGCCTCCAAAACTGCCAATCTCCGCTCGGTTGCCGAAAGTTTTTCCGATAGGGACGACAAGTGAGTTCTTGAGTGCGATTCTGTGACATGATAAGGCGACCCAACTCATGAGATACTGTTATACTGGGTTGCACATCCGATGAGACGCACCAAATCGTGTCAAGAACATGGCCATCTGTTTAATCCCGGTGGAAAGCGACTCCACAAGATCATTGGCATCTCTGTATTCTGTGAGCGGCGGTTGTCGCTGGTGGTTCATTTTGGCTGTAGCTCGTCAAGGTGTGTTGTTGGACGGGTTTTTGGCCATCGCTGATTACGAAATACGCGTCTTAGTGATAGCGTGAGTCACCGCAACAAATGACACGGCCGAACTGCAGATTTCCACATCGCGATATCCTTTCCAACACCTCTTGTCGCTTGCCATTTATCTTGGTCGTTTTCAACTCGAGCACGACTAACAAATATGTCTACAGTCACAATCGATCACCCTACTGAAGCGTTTAAAAAGCTCACGCTCAAGACTACACCGGCAACACCATTGAAACACTTGGTGGATACGGTCGTGGAGAAGTGGGGATTGGGCAATGCCGAAGGCTTTGGGTTACGGTAGGCTGATGCTTGTGCGCTCTTCGGGATATTCTTATGGCTATATTCATTGGAATTTTCTCTGCTTTACAAGGCACGGAAAGAATAATCTTGATTTGTCACTGTCGATGCGATTTGCGAATTTGGCTCAAGGCGCTAAATTAAGTCTGGTCCCCATAAAAAATGGACCTGGTAGGCTTCTATTTGAATTATAATCAAGCCGGGTTTTGTAAGTTCTAATATTTGCGTGATCTACGGCAGCTGGTCCTATATCGATAGCACTGCAAACTCCCGATGGAACTCGGTTGGTTGACAAGTTTCCGGCATCAACGACCTTATGGAGCATTCTGGTGCATTTTGAAACTAGGGATGGGTAAGGATGGGCAGAGGTGCTTTTTGGTTGGACTTGCATGTGATTGTACTAACATGCCTACAATAGGGTCAATTTGACCAAACGAACAAATATTGAGAGCAAGATGAAAGGAGCAGTATATATGATGCCTGTTTGTGTGCTTATGAATAAGGAGGTATGAAACAAACATGTACTGTCATTCTTTCGCTTTCACAATCATCTTAAATTTTCGGCATGCTCAGTTCTCGACGATTGAATCTTTGAAAAACACCACATTGCAGAAGGCTGGCCTAACATCTGGAAATGGCGTCGTCCGAGTTTTATTGCGGGCAACCAGCCTCAGTTTGGAGGATGCGATGCAGCATGCTGAGCAAGTTGCAAGAAATGACGAACCGGTGATTGAAGCGACCAAGCCTTCGCCCGAGGCCCCCGTGGCACATCCACATCTGTCCGCACCAAGCCTGGAGACGGCCCCCACTCCTGTGCAGCAAGCACCGCAGCTCCATGCTCCACCCCCCGTCGTGCCAACACTCCCTCAAATCCAAACAGAACCACAGGCGGCTTCCGACTTCATGCCCCCAGCCTTTGTTGAGATACCACCAAGTGACACGTCCCTAATGGATGTAGACGCCGATTACGTGTCCATCCCACCAGTTGACGTTGATACAGGCGCTCAAATGTCTTCTCCTGTCCTTGTGTCGAGACCTTCGTCACCTCCAACAGACCAAACAGATACCCTCTCCGAACCAGAACCGGAATCCCTCGAATTTGACCGTGACATTCGGGCATTCCGTCCACCACCCGAAGGCACTCCATACCCACAATGTAAACGATTTTCATTTGCAAACAGTACGTGATTGAACACTCACATTTTCTTTTACGAAACCATCTAGTCGATCTCCCCGAATCTTTCTACGACATTACACCTACGGAACTGAAGCTTCTCCTTGCCCAACATGCACGGCACACAAACCCAAACACCCCTCTGATGACGAGACAAATGCGCGAAAGGGAATTACAGTTGAATCGCCAAAGGTATCCAAAGACGATGGTGAGGATTAGGTTTGGGGATTGGACACTGGTTCAGCTTCGGTGTTTGAGTATAGAAAAGTGTAAGTGTTGCTAATAAAAATTTTATGTGGACTGGTTCATTTCTGATCCCCCCTGCCACCCTCAGTATCAATCTTGAGAACGCCTTTGAATCCGCTTCTCAAAACACCATCCCGTCCTTATACACTCTACACAACTCCGCCGTTCAAGCCGCTGGATATGAATCAAACCTTTTGGGAAGCGAATTTAGCACCCGCCGCGTTGATCCATTTCAAATGGGATGATCAGCAGCATGCGCCTAGCGAGGGATACCTCAATGATGAATGGTTGGGACGGTTGGAGGATTTACCGGAGGCAACGGTTCAAGAAGTGGGCGGGTTGGCCGGAGTGGGAATGATCAAGGATGAAGGGACCCAAAATGGTAAGAAGGGAGCAAAGTGGTTACCTAGTCTTAGTAGAGGCGGTGGTGAAGGTGGGCGAACATTGCGTGGGGATGGTCAGTCGTTAGGGTCATCCTCGCAGGCATTGTACGGAGATGAGAGGGGTGCAGGACTTGGCAGGTCATCGGGCTCTGGGGCGGAGGACTCTAAGATGGATAAAAAACCAAAATGGTTTAAACTTGGTATGCCACTACGTCGTTCCCATTGTCATTGGAGGGTATTCATAATTCATGTTTACGTATCAAACAGGTCGCAAGTGAAAACGGAACCTAATGCAAGATGTGACTTGGTTGATTGTAAACTGAATGTACAGCAAATGTATATAAATCGTGATTCACTGTCACTTTTGCATATTCGAGCTGCAGGAGTATGGAGAAAGTCCCAGATATAAAACTCCCCCTCATTCTCTATCTTCATCCATCATACCCCACACTTAATGAGTACCGTTGGCCGCATTCTCGTACGCTGCATTGTGAGCCTTCTGGGCACGACCAGAGGGATCCTCGGGACATCCTGTAAAAGCCAGTTAGAGGTGGGATGACGACATGGTGGGTGCCAAGCAACATACCCCAATCTTTTCTCGGGATCCATCTGACTACACTCTCCAAGCATGCCTTTTGTGGGAACTTCTGCTCAAAGATTTCCCTATACCAATATGCTTCCTTTGTCGTGGGAGGGTCGTGGGGAAAGCGTTCTGCAGCTTTTGCAAAGTCCTCATCTGACACCTTGCTGTCAGCATTGTCCTTCAAAGAGTCAATCCAAGAGTATCCGACACCATCTGAGAACTGTTCCTTTTGGCGCCAGAGGATGTCGTGTGGTAGATAAGGATCCTCGGGGTTATCAAACGCCTTACGAATCACATATTTCTCAATTCCATGATTGTACGGTGCGCGACGGGAGAGTTTGTGGTTGGCGGGAACTTGCAGCATAGCAACATCGAGGAACGCTTTGTCAAGGAAGGGGACGCGGGCTTCAAGACCCCACGCCATGGTTGCCTTGTTGGCGCGAAGGCAGTCAGATGTGTGAAGGTTCTGAATACGGGTGATGCATTCATGGTGAAGTGCTTGTGCTGACGGGGAGCTGTGGAAATATAGATATCCTAAAATGCCAAAAAAAACCAAGCTATGCATGAGAACGTCGAGTTCCACCGTTTAATCTTGATCACACCCGTTAGATACATACCTCCAAAGATCTCATCTGAGCCCTCTCCACTGAGGACCATCTTCACACCCATGGCCTTGATCTTTCGCGATAACAGGTACATGGGAGTACTAGCACGGACCGTTGTCACGTCGTAAGTTTCCAAGTGCTCGATCACTTCTTCGATTGCATCTAGACCTTCTTGGACAGTGAATGTGAAGCCATGATGTACAGTTCCAAGGAATGCCGCGACTCGCTGGGCGGCCTGAAGATCGGGCGATCCTGGGAGACCGATAGAGAAGGAGTGGAGGCGAGGGAATGCAGATGATGAAGAAAATGCAGCTGCAAGCGGAATAAGATGTGTCAGTTGCAGCTCGAAGTCGAAACAATTTAACCTGCTCACATTTAATGTCATCATCGTCATCCTCTTCGTTGGAACTCACTGATCCTGACTCCTCCATACGTCTTTGTCTCACCGCAATCGAAGCAATCAGACTCGAGTCCAGGCCGCCGCTCAACAGCACACCATAGGGCACTTCACTCATGAGTCGCTTTTTGACAGATTTCTCCAATGCCGTTCTAAGGGCCGTGTACATCTCTTTGTCCTGCTCAGGGGACAAGGCTTTTTCCTCATCGTCGAGGCTGGGATATCCAGCACCAATGTGTCCATACCACTCTGGCTTGTAGTATTGGATGGTTTCTCCGGTTTTGCTGTTGTAGTAGTGACCTGGCGGGAAGGCGATAATACGATCGCAATCTTCGTTCAGGCATTTCATCTCGGATGCAAACCAGACAGAGTTATCTTCGCTGCGCCAGCCTTGATACAAAGTGGTAATGCCGACATGGTCGCGAGCGGCAATGTACAGATCTTTCTTTTGATCGTAAAGTACGAAACTGTACATTCCGTCGAGGTGGTTCAAGAGCTCGACACCCATCTCATCGTACTAATGGAAAGCAGAGAAAGAGCTTGGAAATCAGATTGGATCCACATCAGCGAATAAGAATGGAGATCCATACCAAGTGCAAAATGATCTCACAATCCGAGTTGGTCTGGAACTTGTGAGGCTTCTTCAATAGCTTACGTAGCGTAACATGGTTATAAATCTCTCCGTTGACGGTCAAGATGATGGATCCGTCCTCGTTGGTAAGCGGTTGGGCTCCACTCTCTTTAAGGAAATATTAGATATATGTTGAACTAGATAGCTCCATTATTAAATGACACAGTGTACCCACCCACACCGACGATAGCCAATCGCTCGTGGCAGATAATGTTGTTCCCACAGACGCTTACCCCACTCCAGTCAGGTCCACGATGGCGAACCCTATGACGATTGACAGATCAGTCGTTTTCCACAGCTCTTTGATGCCACTTGCTCTTACTTTTTGCTCAGTTGCACCGCACGAGGGCGGAAAGAATCAGTATCCTGGCCACAGCCAAACACGGCGAATATCCCACACATCTTGATGGCAAAAGAAAATAAAGTGATGGGGTGAGACCAAGACCGTCCCTTTATTTCGCAGTGCGACAAGTAATCCAAACCGGCGAGTGGCTTCACCATCTCAGATCAGTGAGTCATTTAGCCACTAATGATTGGCTTGTTTCATCGACGCGACGCTTAGCATCTGCTTGCTGCAGTCGGGGTTACAAGGCTTTCTGCTACGAGGCCTACCGTTTTGGGGTCGTTATTGCTTTATCCTTGTTACAAAGGATATAACATCGGGAAAAGGACGCTACCGGGTGCTTCTGGGCGATGTATTGGACCGTGTAAATGGTTGAATGATTTGGACAAGATCTAATGCCGTGATATAGGATTTTGTTTTCGATTCAATATTCTAATGCAACCTAAAGCGGTAAAAACCGGCAAAACTATTGCTAAGGGATTCAAAACTCGACAACTGAGTTTATTGGAACTCTGAAGAATCTGCTATCCCCCTCCTTCTCTGGGAGATGACCGGCGGCGATGTTGACCTGGAGGGAGTAATGCAAAAGACGGGGGGGCCCTAAGGTAGAATCGCGTCCCTCCCGCCATGCAATAAACTCCTCTTCTGTCACCTTGTCGGATACCTGCTTGTTGGTTTGCCGTTGAATGGCAACCGTGCTTTCCCACGAGGCCTATACATGGCGTTACTTTGACTACTGGGAATTACTGCTGGTATAATGCTTGTCAAACGTACCTCACGCCCAGGCGGAGCATAATCATGTCCCACATAGACTTTGATACTTTCATCAAGGGCATAAATGTTGTTGCGAATGCTTTTGTACATGTCCTTTGCGGATCCTCCAGGGAAATCACATCTAGCAGTTCCTACATCCGGCATGAACAACAAGTCACCACAAAACAGTATGTCGCCAATGAGGAACGACATGGAGTCAGGTGTATGACCAGGCGTAGCAATGGCACGGGCTGTGGTGGTGCCGAGATTAAAGGTGTCATTGTCACGCAGGAGGCAGTCGAATTGCGATCCGTCAGTTGGAAAACATGGCGGCAGGGCATATTTTCTGGCAAACGTGCGTTGCACCTGGGCGATCCCTTCTCCAATGCACACTGGAACCGAACCTCCCAGTCGCAATTTGAGGTACTGCGCTGACGTCAAATGGTCCTAAAGATCAAGGCAATCAGATCAACTGCTATCACATAGGTCCATGCAGTTCGTATGCCTACCGCGTGTGCGTGTGTTTCCAAGATGCGCACCACGTTGTACTGCTTCTCCTGAACGAAGGCAAGTAATTCATCGGATAACTTTGTATCAATCTTTGCACCTTCGACTGTGAAGCCTAACACAGGATCAATGATGACAGCCTCCCGGGACGCCACATCTACGACGACATATGTGCATGTTGAGGATACGCCGTCAAAGAAGGTGTGAACAGTTGGGGATCCCATGGCAGCTTTAGTCGTTCTGTGCAAATGGTATGTACTTGACCTTCTTTTAACAAGAGGTTGCGTCGGATACCCTTGAAGATGTGCTACTGCTACGTGCTTTATATGAGGACTGTGTACCAACAGACGAAATGCAAGGATTCTAGATTGCCCGCACACCGCAACCCCAATATGGTGGCGGACCATGTGCGACTGCTTAAGCATGGCAACCTACGGTGAGTTCCGGAATCACCCCCAATTTACGGATCCGAGGTGCGAAGTCCCCGCATTAGACCCAACCTGACCAGTCACACGTGACTTACCCCACAATTATGGATACAACTACCCCACAATCTTAATTACCCTCGGAACTTCAAATTTCAAATCTCGTTGCAATCTTTAAATAGGACCGTTTGCAGCCAAGAAGCGTGCTTTTCGTTTTACGACTCTGAACTTCAATCATGTCAAAGACGGCATCTCATTCTATGACGGGCGTCCGCAATGTCGCCTTGGGTGCGGTATTCGGTCTCGCTCTTGAGAAGAGCAAAGTCTATCTCCCAGATATTATCATCAACCAGATGCTGCTGCGGCAGTGGACAATGGGACAAATGTTCTTTACTGCTGCTGCTGGGGGAACGTAGGTTTTAATGGGCTACCAGTATATTTTCTTTGCGTATTCTCATGATTATTTCAACAACAGGCTCATTGTGACCTTCTTGGAGGCGACGGGCGTGCGCAAGCGATCGTGCAAACCTCCCATCTCGGCAGGACTTTCTGTGCTAGGAGAATACGGTGCAAATATTGTAGGCGGCAGTTTATTGGGCGCGGGAATGGCTCTTAGTGGAGCGTGTCCTGGAACCGTCCTCGTTCAGCTTGGAGCAGGACTTGGATCTTCTGTATACGTTCTTGGTGGGGCACTCGGTTCGTCGATTACCTATGGATATATTGTTAGGTGAGCGTTATGGAATACTTTTATGCCAGTGGTGGCGCGCACTCATACTCTCTTGATACCGTTAGATGGATCCAAACCTCATTTCCAACCTTTGGAAAGAAAAGCCCAGTGAAAACTGTGGACGGTGCAATCAAGCACAATGCTCTATTCACCTCCACCATCACAGCAAGTGCCCTAGTAGCAGCAGTATACATCCTTCACAGGATGACATCATGGTCCCACGATGTTATCTCAGCATACCAGAACCGCCTCTCACAGGCTTCCCTCAACAGCACCTCATTAGGTCTCACGTCGCTAGCGTGGAGTCCCATTGCCGGGGGTGCTTTGGTTGCGTTGCTTCAATTCCCTTCGGTGACCCTCTGCGGATCTCCAATTGGTGCATCTGGCAGTTACATGGAACTTGCATCTCGCGTGGTTGCCAAGATTGACAAGAATTGGCGAAAGAATGCCCCACTGTACGCAGATTTCAGCACATCCAATACTGGGCTTCTCTTTGCTTCTGGTGTCGTAGTCGGCTCATTCTTGTCGGCGTATACTGGCGGTGCTTGGCCCTTAAATCGCAGTTTAGAAGGCTCATCTCCTATTAGAAGCGTCATTGGTGGGTTTTTGCTTCTGTTCGGGGCGAGGATGGCTGGTGGGTGTACGTCTGGACACGGAATTAGTGGAATAGCCCAGTTGAGCCAGGCGTCGATTGTTACGGTTGCAGCTATGTTTGCTGGCGGAATTGCAAGCGCCTTCTTGCTTTACTGAGTATGCAGCATCGTTCAGATTTGTCTAGACAGTTAGCATAGACTATGTATTTGCATCATATCGCTCAATATTTGACAAGGATTACACTTGCGGTATTACGTTCCTCATCATGATCTTTATTAGAGTCCATGGCCCACCTGCATAAGTCTCCTCCTTCTGTATCAGATGCCGTATAATAAATTAAATGTGCTACTTACGATGCCCAGAACCTATGCAGATATCCTAGACTATTCTAGACAAGGCCAAACCCTTTTGCATTCTCAATAGCCGTCACCAACCGATCTCTTAGTTTATCCTTATCGCTGTATTCGGGAAGAAGGAGTCTTCCAAAGCAAGTGAGTGCAGTGGGAAGTCTAAGAAAGAAAGGAAGGTGTGAAAACCGATGTGGTCGTAGGCAGTTGAGCTCGCGCCTGCCACAAACCTGTCAGTATCTGGTCCGTTCCGCTGGATGACAAATGTCAATCCACCAAGACCCTTTAAGGGAACCCGATCACTCGCCGTCACGAAATTCAATAGTTTCTTCTTTTGCTGCAGTTCCAGATCTGAGTGTACAATGTCCCAGAACCATTGAATGACCTCATGATCGGGTCCGTATCCATCGTCGTACTGGGCACCCTCTTCCAGTTCCGTAAAATCGAGATCGGTCGTGGATGTACCGCAAATCATGAGCTCTAATTCCGACGCACGGCACATCTATTAACAAAGGATTTGAGTGGACCAACTTTGGTATGATAATCGGAGGCGCCCATTCCGCAGCCTACCTTTAGTGCATTTCCACCGCACACTTTGTGACAACCTCTTCGAAAGGCAGAAAACTGCCGCCGCACACTCTCCACCACGTAATGATGAATGTACAAATCCACGTATTCCTTCCGATTATCGTTGGTCACCAAAATATCTTCCCCTCCTTCTACAAGCGGAAAATGCTTGACCTGTCCGTATATATCATAAGAGATTTCAAAGGTCCGCAAGAAGACATCTCCAACGTCGCCGTCGGACCAGTCCAAAAGCTGCTGAAGTCCTCTTCCTAGAGTCTAATGGTGGCCAAAATTTGAAAAGAGTTCATCACGACAAGTACCTGTCCACTATGCCACATACCGGCCACGCATCCTTGACATCCTCCAGCGTTGGCGCCTCATCCAAAAGCTTCTTGTACAAGACTTTGGGGAAGTTGACATCCAAAATCACCCCATTATAAAGTGCCAGTCCAACAATCGTTCCCACAAGCTCAAACTCCTTCTCGGATTCCAAGGACGCCCCGTTTATCCAGCAGTAACGAGTTTCTTGGTCATAGAGGAACATGCCGTATGCGGGGTCGAGGAGCATGCTCACAATAACTTGGAAGAACTCTTTCTGAACGCCGCCCTGGTCCATTCCTTCTTCGCCACCCCCAATAAACCGCACCTTGAGTGGCTTTTTTAGGTCGGGCTCCTTCTTGCGTATCTACCGGTTTCCAATATTTAATAACAATACAAAGAAGGATGACGGCCTAGCGACTGACCTGGTCTAAGGCATCTTCCACTAGATGCTGTCTCCTTATTTCCAGTACAAGGAACGGATTTGTTGCCTGCTTTAAATTGTGCTCTAGTTGCACAACAGATGGCGAATCTTGCAAGAATCTCTGCGCATGGACCACCAACGCCTGATGGACAAAGGCGTCCTCGAATTCCAAAGACATTTGGACCATTGCATCGATATGCATGATCCGGGTCTTTGCAGTAGGATCAAAAAGAAACGGATAATTGAAATACGAAAACTGCGTGACCTGCGACGGGTTCTCAAGTGTCCGCTTCCATGTTTTGTACTCGTCCTTGAAGCTGAGCTTACGGTTGAGTGATTCGCTGTAAAACGCCGAAACAGGAACAATGTGTCCATTCTTTGCATTCTCATTCGCAAGGTATAGCATGCTGAGAGTTCTCACAGCTGCTACTAGAGCTTCATCCGGCTGCGGGGAAGGATGGAAATGATCTTCTAGATATCGATGAAACACTTTAAGAACCTTTTCGAATCCTTCGCGATCATATCTTGAATACCAATTGATCAAAACGGATCGACACTTTGCTCGCAAAGCTCCGAGGATGAGACAGAGCTTCTTGAGCAAAGAATCATGATACGATTTATCTGAAAGCAGCGGAATTTCAAGCAAAATCAAGATTTGCTTCAATCTCTGTGGGTCCCCAGCCTGCAGACGATGCAGGTTGAGCTGTAATCTCGCCAGTAGGATCTCGAGTGCGTTTACAAACGGGATAAGAAACGTCTTGCGGGGTTGCATGTTGAGAATTAGCTCGTAGGCCTCTCGCACAGCAGATATGTCAAGACCCGAAGGATGCTTTGTCGTCTCGGTTTCCGCCAGAAAGCTTCGATTTAAAGCATCACTGTCAGAAAAGACTGTTCGGAGCGTATTGACAAGGAATCGTGGATCCCCCAGGAGTCTATCATCCCCACCCGAGCCATTCTCATGCAAATTCGGCTCAACCGCGGTAGATTGGTAGGTAGCGACAGCGGATTTAAGCAATGGCAGAGTCAGATACTGTAGACTTAGTTGCGGCTCCTCGTCCCCACTTGACGCATCTTGTTCATAGCCATGAGCCGTGATCGGAATCGGTGAATCAAAGGCGATATCATGAGCCCTTGTGACATATCTGAGTGGAGAGCCAGTGCGAGGCTTTATTTGAGTTGATGTGTCGGTTTCAGGCAGAGAACCGCTAGAGTTTGAGCGAGATATCGATGCCACTGGGGTGCTTTGGCCGGATGCAGACGAACAGTGGGGTCCTGAAAACCGGTCTAAATCATATACCGTCAATATGTAAGAGCGCGTAACAGTATTCCGCATCGATCACATACCTGAGACGGAACCCAAGCTTGGAAGGTCTGTTGAAGATCTACTACGTATGTTTAACTTATCCAATGGCGTGTGGTCGGTGGTAAGTTTGCTCAACAGTCTCAGACCCAGAACGCTGCCGTCGTCAAAGGTGAATAAACCTCGTCGGAGAACATTCTGTTCCTTGATAGCATCGGTTGGTGAAGAATCCAAAGTTGGTTGCGATATGTTGTCATCGTGATGTACATCATCTAGATCGCTTGTAGAATGCGATCGTTTAAAGGTTGATGAGCCTAATTCCACGCCGGAGGGATTAAATAAAGATGCGAAAGGGGATGATGCAAGTAATGACGACAAGAAAGGTCTCGATGGTAGGGTATTTGACGGAGAAGATCCACCGTCGAGCTGATCCGAAGATGGTCCATCCTCATCCATACTGGATCGCAGATCTCCAGTTGGATCATCGGGATATGGCGATCCTTTCCGGGAGGGTCGCGGGCTGGACAAGGGAGAACTACGTGGCGTCGATGATGGTGATGAGAATGGAGGTCCACGGGGCGCTGGCGGATCTGTTGGGATACGAGGGCAAAAGAAAAGTCGCGGGCGTGAGGCGAGCTGCACCGCCATGATGGCGGAGGCATCGGGCGTTAACCGCGGTCCCAGTTTACAGGAAGCACACAGTTTATGAGCGCATGCTGTATCACCACATCCGACGCTGAGCTGGTAATAGTAGCTATTGATAGATATATACGACCAAGTTTAATATCTACGAAGTGTTGGGCACCTTTTTCCAAGTTCACGCACCGTCTAACCGATCTTTCAAATCTCGCCTTTGAGTTACTGGAAGGGCTGTGAGGGTCATCATACGAGCGCTTTGGTGTCGCATCCTGAAGCGACTTTGATAGCTGTGGGTCATTCAGAGCAGCTTTGAAGGACGCGGAGCGGGGCAAACCACCACCTGCGGGACTACCATCCGTTTTCTTCTGCTGGTATGCACTGGTGGAAGTCGAGTTACTGTCCTTGGATGCAGCCGCCTCTAGCAGATACGCCGCTGTGAGCGGGACTGAATAATGCGGTTCAGAGGTTTCCAGCAATGTGTTCTCTGGTCGTCTTGGAGAACCATTCAGGTGCTTGGGGTGCAGTGACATTGGCCACCTGCAGTGTGCGGATTCGCCTGCACGTTTTCCCTCAAACTAATGAGGACAGTTGGTAACCTTTGTGTTTATGCGTTGTTGTGTGCGTTTGTATTCATTCAACTATGCGAACATGATGGACGGGGAGTTGTTTGCTAATCTGCATGCCCAGCAAATAAAGATTCGCTATCTGCACAGCCACCTGCAATGATCACTATAAATAAACTCTTGTTCATTGAAAGCGCCCAAAGGCTTTTGATCTTTTGAGGATTGTCGGAGGGTCAGTAAGTTCATCGAATGGCCCAAGGAAGACTTTCAAAAGTCAACCGTACAAAAAATACTTTTAATGCTGTCGTCCGCCCCGATATCACCCGCTCATTGTTGAATTCCCGTTCATGAGCTTTACATCCAAAACAGAATGCCATAAAAACACATTGCTCTCTAAACACTAATTTCTACAGTCGGAATCTCTTGCCCATCATCCAATCTTTAAACAAAAGCTGTTGCAAAATCAAAAGGAAAAAAACCGGAATCCGCCGTATTTCCCAAATGGAGCGCGCTATGCCCGAAATGGTCAGCAAAAAAAGTCGTAATTTGTTAACTCCTTTGCCGTTCAACCTGCGTTGAACTTTTTCCGTTGACTTTGGGGGAGGAAAACATTTTCCACACTTTTTAAAGAAGCAGCTTTTGACCATCGTCCCCTTTAGCGTACTGCAAACCCTCGTTCCGCTTATTCCTCATTGTGCCAGTTCCTTCAACGAGCTCACCTTTGGAACACTTCCATCATGGTCGTTCAGTGGGCCCCCCTCAACCTCCCAATGCCGAGGCGGCGTCAGACGGCCTCTGTCCTTTTGTGGATATTGTCTATCCCCACCCTCATAATCATCTTCTTTTACCTTTTGTTCACCCCACAATATACCCCATGGGTTCTCGCCTACCTTGTCTTCATGGCGTTGGACCCATCTCCCGATACTGGCAGCAGGCGCATCATGCTGGTCCGAAAACTCCCATTCTGGAGGTGGATCAAGGACTACTTTCCCATTGGCTTGGTCAAGACGACTGACTTGGACCCGAGCAAGAATTACCTGTTTGGCTATCATCCACACGGTATGCTGAAATAATAATTGTTGATAATTTGCGTTATATTTACAGGAAGGGTTGCATTTTAGGGATTATCGGTATTGGCGCATGGACAAACTTTGCAACTGAGGCTTCCGATTTCGCTGGGAAATTCCCTGGCATCAACCTTCGTTTGATGACACTTCAAACAAACTTCCACCTGCCCTTGTGGCGTGAAGTCTTACTGTGTACGCTTGTGTAAAGTTTTGCATGACACCGCAAGGCCAATTCTAATCGATTGCATATTCAGCCCTCGGTATCTCCTCCGTAAGTCGACGCTCCTGCGATAACATTCTCAACAAGGGTCCAGGTCATTCTTGCATGATTGTCGTTGGAGGAGCCACGGAATCTCTACAAGCGTTCCCCTACACGGCCGATTTGACGATCAAGAAGCGTCTCGGATTCATCAAGGTTGCTCTTCGTAATGGTGCAAACCTTGTACCTGTGTTTTCTTTTGGAGAGAATGGTATGATCTCTTTTTGGCGCCTAGCTGGGTATGCTGGTACTTAGATCTTATTTGATCAGATATCTGGGATCAAGTCCCCAACCCGCCCGGATCCATGGTTAGAACCATTCAGGTCTTGTTCCAGCGGTACATGACCTTTGCTCCACCGCTCTTCTTTGGCCGTGGTATCTTTCAGTATAATGTTGGCATCATGCCGTACCGTCGCCCGGTCATATCAGTTGGTAAGTAACACAACCTAATTCGCTAGTGAGATACAATCAGCTCACACCCGGCCCTTGCCTTTTCAGTTGGAAAGCCCATAGAATGCCCTAAAATTGAAAATCCCAGCACGGAAGTCATCCTTGAATACCAGAAGCTGTATCTTGATGGACTGCAAGCAGTATGGGATGAGCATAAAGACAAGTACGCGCCCAAGCGCAAGAGGGAGCTGCGTTTTATCGAATAGGCCCATGTAATGGTTTTTATATAGTGGCGACCAGGACTCTGGACCTCATAGACATTCTGTAGGTCCTCATTGACTGTGAGGGTTTGAACGGTGGTCTTTCTGTTGTTAGGAAGACCATGGAGTTCAGTTTGTTACATATTTAATATTATCAGAGTACAAGATGCAGCAATTGTGGACTTCTGGTATGTCTATAATATATTATTTGGGATGACCAAACTCTAGCTACCTACTTGGCACTGTAAGTGTAGAAACCACGACCTGTCTTTTTGCCTAAGCATTGGGAATTGTCGGATTAGCTATGGTTGTAGGCAATCAAGTCCCGCAACGGAAAAAGATACCTAAAAATCCCGCATCGACATATTTAACTAGCAATGGAGCTGGCCTGTACTTGTCATCGCCAAGTTGGGAGTGAAGCACCTTCATAATGGACAAGCAGGTGTCCAGACCAATAAAGTCGGCCAGTGTCAAAGGACCCATCGGAACATTGGTGCCCAACTTCATGGTGGTATCAATGTCCTCTCGCGTTGCAATTCCCTAACGTTCCATTGAATAGTGTGTCAGTAGGGACAAACGAGAGCTCGTCGACGCTAGCCCCAAACCCACATCTTGCAAAACAAAAACTGCTTCGTTGATGTAGGGCATCAAAACTCTGTTGGCAATAAAGCCTGGCATATCCGAGGATTGGGTCGTCGTTTTTCCCATGGCGTGAGCAAGCGCCAGAGTGGTTGTGAGGGTCGCCGGCGACGTGGCAAGGCCAGGAATGATTTCGACAAGTTTCATGACGGGGACTTGAAGATGGGGTGTGAGACGCATCTGGGGCAACATCGCGCCAGGAGGAACTTACCGGGATTCATAAAGTGCATGCCAATCACCTTTGTATTGCATCGACAAAGAAACGCAAGAATAAGGATAAAGACAGGTTGACAAAGGAAGAAACTCACACGGAGACGTACCTTATCTGGCCGCTTGGTAGACGCAGCAATCTTGGTGATTGAAATTGATGACGTGTTGGAAGCGAGGATAGCATGTTTTGGAGTGACTTTATCCAAATTCAAAAACAATTCACGCTTGAGAGATGGGTTCTCGGTTACAGCCTGACAAAGCAACCCGAATTTACAACCGCTCAGGAACACATGAGGTGACGAACTCCAACCTTCAAACAGAGCATACCTCAATTGCAAAGTCGACATTTTTAAAGTCGTTCATGTCCGTCGTGACCGATATCCGCTTCCTGGCCTGCTCTTTTTCTTCTTCAGAGATCTTGCCCTTCAACACATCTTTCTGCAAGAGGAGATCTGGTCGAGAACCTATATTAGATACGGTGTACACCAACAAAACGAAGCTCCACCTTTGCCAGACAGCGGTAAGCCTGTTTCGCTTCGCAAGTCTCAGTAGACCCCTCAAGGACTAGGACCACCCAGAAACCCCAAATATTCCTGGCAAACGTCTAGAATACATACCCATGAACTTCAATCCTCTGTCCAGCTGTGTCTTGTTCGCGTCCAACAACACGACAGACAGCTTGGAAACATGTGCTGCAACCAATCCTATGCCGACACCCATTTGACCAGCTCCCACTACTCCGACTCGGCTAATATTGGTGAGGTCGACGGAGGCATCGAGAACACGAGGGGTGGTGTGAAAGCGACCCTGTAAACTAGTAGATTACCATTTTGTTTGGAAAACAACGCGACGCTACTGCACTGATGCACGCACAGCTGCCCCCCACGATCGACCGTTTAGGTACCCGGCAGAACGTGCAAAGTAGGACGAGAGACGAGCAGAGGTGAGCATGACGGTGGTGGTTTACAGTGCAGACAGTGCAGAAGAAAAAAAGTTGTGGTGTCGATCGTCGACTATGGGCGACGATGGGAGACGTTTGTTGTAGGTAATGGGCGGTTCGACTCCGGGCCGGGTAAGGGTGAGAGCTCCTTTCCCATATTTTGACTCTGGGGCAGATGAGTGTGGTGAACTGTACTGCCCATTCAGCTAACTGCCCAGACAAACTTTGCCAGGTCTCAAACAAAAGTTGGTATTTATTTACAACGTACATAGGGCACACTAGCACACTGAGGGTAGCGATCTACCACTCAGATTGTCTACAGAAAAGCACATCTTTTTGCCTCTATCATTCTACTCCCTTCACGGAAAACGCCATATGGATTCACGGCGGTCCCACCATGGTCCGGGAGGGCATCCTCACTCTGATCAAACCTCGCTCGAATGACATGGTTTTGCCTAAAAGCATCCGTTGAAGAAACTATTCTTTTTCGCAAGGATTTGTCGACAGTTTGGAGCGTGATGGTCACGTTGGCGCCCTTAGTCAGCGAACGCGTACGCGTCCTTCGTGTGTGCCAAAAATGATGAACTAGCCATTTCTGTTGCAAAGAGGACAGCACTTGTGCTGGCACACATCCCAGGCGTTTTTCACGGCGAAGTAGTCTAACATGGAGAATCGACCGCCCGGAGAGCGTCCGGGCGGCCTTCCGCTGGTGGATATTCCGATCGTACCTCCAGACGACTTCTCCCACGACGATCGGCCATCTCAAGTCGCTGGGCAAGCACAACAGATTAGAGGAGATCGGGAGGCAGTTAAAAGAAAGACGAGAGCGCAAAAATTATGGGATTTGTTGAAGGCTCACGTTGTAAGTTGGTCGTACGTATTCTGGATTTGTTTTGTATTCAACCTGCATGTCATCTATTGCAGCAACGCGGATTTTTCCATTCCCTTTTGAATACTCGAGCCGGTACCTCGTCCGATTTTCTAACCCTTGTGGATCGACTGTGGACATTGGTGCATTTATATTCTCCAAAAAGCGGCCGTCAAGCTCAAAAGGACAGCACGACTGAATTCGTCATGGCTGGATGGGCGCGTATCAAAGCTGAGCAGCATGCCTTGGAACGACAAAGGGCTCGGGCAGTGGACACAGGGATGGGTGGGCTTCCTCCTCGCCGTCAGTCCCTTCCCACCGGGTCATTGCATGGAGCGGGGATGCCAGCGGAACAAGACATGGATCGGGGTGTTACGATGCATGACACGATTACGGAAGAGCGAGAACAAGGTTACGGCTCAACGAACGCGCATTTGCCCGGCTTGTTGGCCGGAATAGAGAACGAGGAAGATAAAGGAGCGGAACCGTACCCAACAGCGCCGGGGAGACGAGGATTAGGATTGGAAGGTCTCAACTTAGATAGCATACCAAGTATTAATATGAGCAAAGATCTCATGCAAATAGCTAAGGGGCTGCATGTCCAACCATTGGGTATGTTCATTCTAGTCCATCCCCATGCTGTTACGGGAACTCATTACACGACCCCTTTAGACGAAGCCGATTTCTACACAGTGCAGGTGCATTTCAACCGTGGATGGAAATTGCTCCTGCTTGGACTCAACCAAGCCGAATCATTTGCGCGGTATATGGCCATGGTAGCCTTACGACGGGCAATTCCCATGATCAACGACACCCTCTTGGATTCCACAACCCGGGAGGTTAGAAAGCATTTGTTGCTTTAGATGAACTCTGAGGGTTTCTACTTTATTGATGACCCGATGACTCATACTTCGACCTTCTGTCAACAGAGCCTTATTCATGTACTGGTGAACCTGATGGTTTCTGATGAGAGAACGGAGAATCGTTTGAAGGCGGTATATCTTTTAGGGCAATTAGGATTTTATCTTGGGGCTGTCCGAGAGCATGACCACTTGCTTATGCTGGTGGGTTTGTGAACATTTTTTCCGCCTAAAGCTTGGACATGCAGGTAAACACCAATTCATCCCCTAGGCATTCAAAGAACTAGTGCGGAGACTCCTCGAAATCCAGTACAAAGAGAAACGTAAGCCGGTAATGGTCGCTGATTCAATGCTTCTGCTCAATCTTGTTGTGCAACACGTCGCTTAATTCCTTTCACGATCATCAGGCCAACGATCCAGATCGCTTTTCTCATGCAGACCGTGCACTTAAGATCTACCTGCTGCATGCGATTGGCAAATTTACACGATTTGTTCACAAGCAATCGCGTTTTGCGGAAGATGTTGTAATGTACATTCTTCACGAGGAGTTCGACAAAGGGGACTCGAAAGTCAAACAACCGCTTCAGAAAACTGGCATCAAAGAGATGGATCAAGATCCATCCTTGCATGTCGTTCGGGCTTTGCTGGGTGTTCTGAACAATGAGGTACTTCTTAAAGCAATGATGAAGTACCAAATGAATTGCTAATATGGTGGCGCCATATTCAGATGAAACGAACAGATGCAAACCACAAATACGTGGGTGCTATTTTCAAGAAATATGTTCACCCCCTGATGAGATCAACCGATCAGTCCTTGCAAATGATGGCAGTACAATTTATCAGGTATACCAGCACATGCTGACCGTTAACGACTTTAATCGCAAGCTAATCTCTCTCAATCTCAGTAATTGGTTGCCCATCATGAACGATGATGCGATACTACTTGGGATTGACACAGTTATATCTGGATTGAAAGAAACGAAGGATCTGCATGTGCCAAACTTTGATCGCGCGATGTACGACGCCGAATATCGTGCTCTGGTCAAGGTAGATGACATCCATCGCAATGAGCCATCAATTTATATAAGTAACACCACCTGCGTAGCGAACTCGGTCTGAAGAATCCCGCATGGCAATGCGCTCCAAATTGCTCCGCCAGCTACTTCAGGTTCCCGGTACGTTCGCAAGATTGGTGCCAGTACCCGACCACCCCGGCTTTTTTGTCGAAGTCAACTCTAGCATGATGTACACCAAGGGAGTTGCGGTCAATCTTCCCATTCACCCGAAATCCAGCGTGACACTTACCAGACCATTACCGAGCATTCCGGGCGTGCCACAGGGTGGTACGACGATTCCGCCAGTCTTCATGGTGAGCAGATCTGTGTTTCCTGCGGGAATGTGCTCTGTGCTCTCTGAATATACTTAGGCTCCGTTATGTAGGATCCTCTTTGGGCAGAAAAACAAAAGCCTCCTCAATATCGATACGAGTATCTTGAGCGTACGGGAGAGGTACCTGGACTACCATATGGATATACTTGCGCACCTTCGCCTCTCGTGGAAGTAATTGAGTCTGCGACGCCCGATCAAGCCAGCAAGGAGATCAAGGGCACTCTGAAGGCAGCAGCCGACGTTTTATCACAGCAACCTGGCACTACTTTGGATTCTGGACGATTCTCGGCTCGGCAAGGGCCTCCAGATGCCCGAGCAATGCGTCGAGCGGCCTTACAAGCCGCTGACGCAGCACCGATGGCTGCCAGTGTCCGAAAAGGATCTGTTATAGCCATGTCTACACGGCGGGTACCTCCAGGGAACCGGCCAACGTCGTCGAGTCGGCCTCGCCGTGCAAGCACCATGGGGAGCGCAAATGCTGGAGATCTCAGCATGGAAAGGGCAAGGTCACGTTCGGGAAGTCAAGTGTCCCTAGTACCAAAGCGACGTGCAGGTATTAAGGATCGAGGACCAATACCGCCAGGAACGGCGAGAGTTCCGCAGAAGAGTGACCTCAATCCGTATGACGGCAGGCGTGTTCCACCTGGGTTTCTCAACATATGCCCTTTTCCAGGATATGATCCTGATCGAGTCGATCGCGCCGCTTTGCCGGTTTCTGCCATCTACGGGAAGCAAATGGGCCCTGGCCGTGGTCCTCCTGGGGTGGGCTCCATGGCGCCAGCAAAACAGAAGGCAATTATCGATGCCAGACCTGGATTTGATGTACCGGAAGGGTTTACGGTAGACAGACATCCAGTTCTATGGCCAAGTCGAATTCCGTATGTTGTGCCCCCAAAGTTTACATATTGCTAAGACGGACTTTGAAAGTAACCGGCTCCTATTTCTTTTAGCAACTTGCGCAGTATGGCGAATCCAACCGACTTTCCGATCAATGCGCCAGTTCTCTTTGACATAATTCAGCCTGGAACCACACGTCTTCAAAGAGTCATGACTCGGGTGACCAGCATCAACAAAGAGATGGCCGCCGTCAGTGTGCAGCGAGAAGCCAATGAAGAGTAGGTTCTTCAAGTAGACAGCTTGCATGAGCAGTACCACACTGACACTTGTATTTACTAAAGCGAAATGCTCTCTATTGGAGCCACCTTCAATATCTTCATTCGTACACGGCAGAATCCCTCGGAGTGGATTTCGGTCAACTTAGAAGTCGTTGACGATGACTATGTGGACGGTATGTAGAATATCTTCATGTGATACTTCTTTGCACGCACCTCATGAGGTGCCTCAGATATTGGCTTTAGCAAACCAAGGTCCTTGGGGACTGCTTCTGGAGCCAGCTCGCTAGCATCCTTGGTGAACCTTAAAGACCCTGAGAACCGGAGCAGTATGGCAAGAAGAACTTCTCAGGCCGCGGCTGCGGTACCTGCCCAAGCCCAAGCACAATCAACTGTGCCGCTGCCAGCGGGGTTCACATCACAGGGAGAACCGTATTTTGCCCCCCCTATCAACATGCCACCTTTTCCGGTTGGGTATACTATCAATAGCATCCCGTACTTTGGCCGTACGTCCACTATCAAGCCACCACCTCTGGGAATGACTTCCCTGGGCACCAGGTTTTACTCTGCCGATGGTAAACCACCAGGTGATCAAGCTAGTCGTAACCACCTGGCAGGCTATGACAACGGTGGACACCCGTTCTTCATTCCACGAGGTTGTACAGTACCTCCCCCTGCCGGATTCACTACCGATGGGATTGGGTATTATGATATATTTTCCTTGATGCACCATCGGGGCGTTATGGTTCTCCCCACGCCACTCGCCGCTCGAGCAAACTGGCCGGTGTTCGAAGATGAGGAAGAAGACGCGGAAGAGGATGCCAATGGATCGGTTAGCAGATTAGGGTCCACGACCAACCTAACAGGGAGAGGCAGTCGTTCTGTTCTCCGGAGGAAAACCGTGCATGCTGTCGATCAAACACTTCTTACCGCGCAATTAGTGGAGAGCTTAGAGGAGAGCCAACCGCAGTTGAAGCAAAATTTCCTCAAAGGCCGCCAAAGAGCAGTGGGAGTTGTGAGAAGGGTTGCGGAATTCGAACGCTTGCGAGGAAAACCGGACTCTGAAGATATTGATGAGGAACTAAATCTGCAAGATCCAGAAGACATCGTGGGTTTCCTTCGAGATAGCGAGGACTTAGCATACCTGCGTCCCTCAACAATTCGAGTGAATATTGAGCCTGGTGTTTTGGATTTTCAGAGCGTGCACGCACCCGTTACGAAAGCGGCCGTGCTTAGATATAGGGCGGGTCGTGGTGACTATGGAGAAAGGGACTTCTTCGTATCAGTCGAGCCTGTGGACGTGTTCGCCATCAAGCTGTTTCATTTGAAATTGCAAGGGGAGGGAGTAATGGAGATTGGCGTTACATACTATCCCACCGCCATGAAGACGGACCGAGTTGAAGGTTCTTTGAACCTCATCGACGACTCAGGGAAGAAGATGGGCAGTTGCGCGATGGTTGCCCTACGCCAGAGCTTCATTAAAGTGAGCCCGACATCCATTGATGCGGGATGGACGCTACCAGATCGACGAAAGGAGGTTTATGTAAAACTTGAGAATATATCCAGTGGTGCGGCGATGGTCTCAATTCAATTACAGAGTGAACTGCAGGCATATCAAACAGAAAGTCCAGCTGGATCCACTCAATGGATGTCGTCAAATGAAGAGAAGGAATCGATTTCCAAGGGAGACGACGATGACAGCGCTCCAAGGAAGGTCAAAGCTCCACCGTTTGTGCTGCCGGTACGCCAATTGAAACTACAGCCACACGAATCCAAGACCTTTCCTGTGTATTTTGAACCAACAAAACTTGGTCACTTCGCCGACGTGGTCGAAATAAATGGCCCTGGAGGAGATCTAATCCACGTCAAGATTACCGGAATTGCGGGCATCCCTATTGCTGTTTATCCGGAAGGCGAGGAAAATTCACGAGCAGGTGCAGCAGAACTTACCCGTGAACGATGCGAGTTCATGAGGAAGTTTAGAAGAGCCGATTCAAAGGAAAAGCTACATGTTGGGCTCACAGCAGAAGATACTGCGATTTTGAAGAACATGATGTCTGCAACGTCTGACCAAGAATCGCGCAAAGAGGCGCATACTATGGATTTTGGAATATGTTCTGCGGAGCCACACGAGCGGATGCGATGCTTGACGCTCATGAATTTAGCGGATGTTCCGGTGACTGTTGGCCTGTTTCCTCATCATCCGGCGCTCCGATGTCCGTACTTGGTGCGCATTGCCCCGCGCATGGCAAATACAGTGGAAGTCTTCTTCACAGTGTCCGACGGTCCTCCGGCAGTACGCGGGAACTTACGCACCGCAATAGAAGTTATATGTCCTGAGTTTCAGAACATTCCGCTGAACATTCGGGCGTACATCGGACAACCCATCTTTTTTCCATCGTGGGAGTACGCATTTTTCAAGCCATGCCGAATTAACCGACAAGAGCAACTAACGATGACTCTGATCAACGAGTCACAATACCGGCTTCAGTTGGTTGTGGATAATCTAGGATTGTCCGGAGGGGCTGATCCGATCCGAAGTTACTTTGGTAGCACGTTGTCCTCGCAAGAGAATGAGCCAACCGTGATCATGCCTCATTCCACCATCCCCGTTGCATTCACATTCTTTGCGCGCGAACGTGGTCCTCTCTTGCAAACAATTCAATTACGCGTCGTTAAGCAATTCAATGTAACACTTCCTGCTGCATTTTCCAACAAACCCTTGAGTTTGGTCGGAATCTGTATTGAACCCTATGTGCATCGCCCTGGAGAGCTACCGGATAGAAATAGCATTGACTTCTTGAGAATGTGGATGTCGCACCCAAAACGACTTCTGGACGAATATCCTACTTCTGAAGAAAGGGCCCAGCGCTTCGATTTATCCAAACCGGCAAAACCGTACACCCCTGGGAATAACGAATGTGATGTTACCTTTGCTAGAGACCCAGTGTCCTTTCGCGCAGGCGAGTTTTGTTTAGCAAGCGGCATATCGGGAATGATATTTGTCTGACAGGACTGTTGATATTCAGGTGTTGCAAAGACCCCTATTGGCCAAATGACGGATGCAGGTATGCGGCGCTCTCAACTACAGCCAATTCTGGTGCAGAACCGCGGCTCTCAAAGCCGCAACATCATCTTCTTCACTTCTACGTGCTTCAGTATCGATCCTAGAGCGAAGATGATGCAACCGGCTGATGCAGAAAATGTCGATGTCATGTTTCTTCCACCTATAGAAGCAAGCGAGCTGGCTTCATCTTTCGGTTTTGCCGTAGCACTACTTGATCACGACCACACATTTCATGCCATTCAACTGCAGGGGAAACCTCTCTCTGACTTTCTTGTGTTTCCACCTCCAAGCAAGGATCACACCATTGTGTTGGACTTTGGTCGTGTCGAAGTGTCTACACATGCGTTAGATATCAATGTGAAGCATGTCGTACTGTGCAATAGTTATGACACAACGTACTCCTGGAACGTCAAGTTCGTGAGCAGCAAGCAGAAGTTTTCTGCTTTCGATGCTGGTATGATAATGGGTGAGCTCCAAACGTACGAGACCTTCGCGGTACCGTTTCGATTTCATTGCGATACCAGTGGATCGTTTGAAACTATGGCAGAGATCTATATTAAGGAGACACTGGATCGTCTAGCAAAGCCTTCAAAGATTGTTACCGTCATCCTTCGAGGCCAAACCGTTAACACTTCAATGGGCGGTCTTCCGGATACCCTAGACTTTGGAAGCACCGTCGTATTCCAAAAGAAAAGAAGGAAGTTTATGCTCGCAAACAATGGCTCAACAGAGGCACAAGTAACCATCCTATCTCGACCGCCGTTTGATGTTATGCCCAAAACCTTCCCTATAGCACCTAAAGGACAACAAGAGGTACAAGTAACTTATACTCCTACAGAATCTCGTACAAGCC
Organism: Spizellomyces sp. 'palustris'; assembly: GCA_006535965.1. Classification (NCBI taxonomy): domain Eukaryota; kingdom Fungi; phylum Chytridiomycota; class Chytridiomycetes; order Spizellomycetales; family Spizellomycetaceae; genus Spizellomyces; species Spizellomyces sp. 'palustris'. The sequence goes on along the minus strand of QEAR01000043.1, from coordinate 56,497 downwards.
AGATTAAGATGCTCGTTTTCTCGAATCATAAACTGTACCTGATTTTGTTAACTGGTACTGGAGGCACTGCGGAGCTGATTTGCGAAAAATATGAGAACAAGGACGTCGATTTCGGCTATCAGCGTGAAGGCACCGTCGGGTGGCTATCTTTGTACCTGACAAACAAAGGCACGCTACCCCTGACTTTAAAAGCAGTAACAGCAGACAACTTGGACCTTGTCAAGCTGGAATATTTGACTGTTACATCAACAGTCCCGTATGAAGCGAACCGAGGGCCGGGACGCAGCCTTAACAATGTTATAGTTCGTCGGGACTATTGGAGTATTCTGAAACGTAAATTGGAAGTGTTCACTGTTTTGAAGCAACTTCTGGCTGGAACAACGGGTGTAAAAAAGAGCAAGGCAAAAGGAAGAAGACAGGACGGGCCATCGGAAGAGGAAGGCAAACAGTTGCGCATCCATCGGACGGACTCTATCAACCCAACGGACCATGTGTTGGTACCTCAAATACTACAACTGCGGCCATTTTACTCGTATCACTTCCGACTTGGTTATACCAGCAGATATCAAGCAAAAAAAGACACCAGTCTCATCTTTCATTATATGCCAATTACCACGGAGGAGGAAGCAGGCACAATATCCGCTCTTGTAAAGAGGATGTCTGTTCATGTTGTGGGGAATGTCTATCGTCCACTGGAGCTTTACCCCCCATACCATGACTTTGGTCTGGCACCCGCAGAAGCTTACATACTTCCTGAAGCAAGACGGATGGTTCGAAGAGAGCTCGCGGATACATATGGCGTTATGCGGGAAGGTCAAAAGGAAGGCGAAGCAGTGCTTCAGCTGGAGGTGCTGAACATGTCCTTAGAGGCGCAAAACCTTACCCTGCAATCTATCAGCACGGAATTCACTGTGAACGGACGAACGTGGACATTGCAGCCAGGTGATAAGATCGCCATCCCGATGGAGTTCCATCCTCCAAAAGAACAAGTTCAATATCACGGCGAAGCGAGCTTTGTGCACAATTTTGGAACTGCCGTCGTGCGGTTAGCCGGGACGGGTGCCAGTGCGGATCTGTCAACAGAAGAGGTTCTTGATTTTGGCAGCCTGAAGGTCGGGTCAATAGGTTCAAAAACTCTACGGCTCCACAATAGAGGACTACTGGACTGTAGATATGTTTTGGAAATCGTTCAACCTGGACAAGACTTCACGCTCTTGGACGAGGAGCCCTTTGACCGAGAGGGAGTGATAGAAAGTGGAGGAGTTGAATCGCTAGAGGTTGAGTGCAACTGTGAACGTCTTCTGGAAGGTGCCGCAAGTATCGTAATCAGATGGCTACGAGTACCTCGCGGTGCCTGGGAGGAGCTTGTAATTCCTCTACTTGTGCAAGTCGGTATGCCTGTCTTCCGCCTCCAAAATATGGAGCTCGACTTCCATACTACGTATATCAATGTGAACAAAACAATGGAGTTTACAGTGACCAATGATGGAAATGCAACTTGTAACTGGGAAGCGGAAACAGAGAGTCCCGTACTAGTTATCGAGCCAGAAGGCGGGTCTCTTCAACCCGGAGAGACCGTCTATTTGGAGGTGACATTCGCACCGCAAGACTTTGATCCATTGCACCATAACATCAATTTCTATACGGACGCGGGGACAAAGACTTTGATGTGTTACGGCATTGTCGGTGTTCCTTACCTCAAAATCCCGGAAGAAGACATGTTCATGGATTTCGGCATCGTCGCAATTAACAAACCACATAATCACTCTGTGGTATTTACCAACACCGGCAAGCGACATATCGAGTTCGAAATCACCTTGATCGATGTAACCCATGACGGGATTGAAATGGCACCTGAGGATTTTGACGTCTTTTTCATCAATCCCACTCACGACATCATTGAACCCGGCGGAACAGTAACTATCAACATGCAGACGATTCCGCGAGAGTATAACGCCATTTATGCCGGTGAATGGATGGTGCGTACCCGCGATGGAGAACAATATCGCGGTCGATTAACAGCAACTGGTGGTAAAGCCATCATCAAACTGGCCCCTCCTACTCTCGCGGCCGAAGAAACGCTGTCTAAAAAGCCCAAGACCGCTGAAATGTCGATGAACGCTCCATCTTCGCGAGGAACTGAAGCTAGTGCAGGCTTCCTTCCAAGTACTGTTGAGACAGCGCGTCAGACGTTCCAAAATCACTTGGACAATTTACAGGAGGTTTTGGCTGGTCTCCGAGCGGCGGAGCTGGACACCAAGAGTGAATTAGAATCTGTACTACCAAAGCCACCTACAGCAGATCGTCCCGTATCAACACCACGCTCAGCTAGCGCAAGACGCCGCCAATCGGTCGGTACTCCTGACATAAGAATTGAGGACGCTAATCTAGAAGAATATCGGCAACGTGGCCTACGCGTTATGGATGGGTCAGACGTACGGGACCGCGCACGAAGAGGAACCGCAGGCCGTGTCGTTAATATTGATAATGAGGATTTATCAGATCGGCCAAGAACCGGCCGCCGGTCACGCACCGCTAGAGGAGCAATTGATGCAGATTCCTCTGCCGCGGTGCGGTACATGGACGAATTATCCCAATTGGAGGATGAGCTTGATATGGCAATTGGCCTGCGAGATCCCCTCATGTCCCCTATCGCCACAGGAGCCCCAGGTACGCCGAGCAAAAGGACGCCAAGTGGACTTGGAAGGTATCAGCCTGGTGCGCCGCGTCGTCGGAGACCGCAAGCCGCACGTGAAGCAGTGATTAGGAGCATCCTCTCTGCTGGTGCCAAAAGTTCTGTGGAAAGAGGATCAGAGCAAGCCTCTGAGGAATCTCTTCGCAGAGGTTCGCGAACATCAGCGAGACTATCCAACCGTAAAAGTGTGGCTAGCTCTGCGGAGATGGAGCGACTACAAAGGCCGATTGAGGATCTTATCCAAACGGCACAGGAGATGATTTCGGATGCGAACAATGCTGTCGATCCAAATGTCCAACGTACGCTACTGTCTGCTGCAAACGATCGTATTCTTGACAGCACAAGGGGAGTCATCAAGGCCGTGAAGGAACAGTTAGCTAACGCCTGGATTGAAAACCGTGATTTCCTAACAACCGCGTTAAGACGCCTTCAACAATCAACCCATGTCATGGAAGCGCTGGGCGAAGCACCTCTCGAAAAGGAAGCCGGTGAGAATGACTTCAACCTGGGATTATTAAAGGCGGGAGAGCGCAGCGCACCTATCCTACTTTTCAATCTTCCGAACCTCGGAAATCTCGCTTTCGACTTCCACATAGAGCGAAAAGAAGCCGACGCTATGTTCCCACCGGATTTTGTCATGGACAATGCTGGGGAAGTCTTTGTCCTGGATCCGCCCTCTGGTGCCATTGCTCCCCGAGAATCGGTCAATATTTCCGCTACCTTTACGGCCACGACTCCAGGCACATATCAGCAAGCCTACGAGCTAATCTCAGGAGGAGAGGTCGTTCTCACCTTCACAGCAACAGCCCGGGTTGGATCTCCCAATCTCGTAATCAGTCCTGCGACGATAGATTTTGGTTTGGTAGGGCGCCAGAAGAGCTCCGTGCGCACATTTCATATCGAGAACACAGGAACATACAAGGACATATTTCGCATTGAGGCCGTTGTGGCTGCTGCTAACTTGGAAACAGAGGACTCGCTGCCCACCGCTCTCCCCTTTGTTCTCAGTGCATATAGAGGCGAGGTTGAGCCAGGTGCTAGCGAGGCAGTACAGGTCACCTTCTCAGCTCCCCAAGAGGGAACTTTTGTCCAGAGATTTCGTGTCGTCTGGAGTAAGGAGCCTCTCTTTGTGGAATGTAAAGGCATCGGTGGTGGATACCGGATTAAGCCGCTTTTCATGTCTGAAAAAGATCAACAATTTGGCGGATTGGATTGGGGCACCTGTGTCGTTGGTGTTTCGTATGAGAAGCTGTTCAAGCTGACAAATATTGGGAACGTCGAGGGCACCGTAGATCTATTTCACAGCAATGACTGCTTCCGCTTTGATGTTGCTCGTGATTCAAAGGGGGCAGTTCCTATCCCGCCAGGTCGGGAGGTAGACGTGAAGATGATCTTTTGGCCGTCACGCAGCGAAACAATCAAAGAAGGAGTACAACTTCGCCTACCGGAAAACAACATTACGGTCATCCCAGTGCGTGCGATAACAGGGATAACAGAATGGAAAGTGGAGGGCGAAGCAAAGCTATTCAATATGCCGGTCTTAGAGATACAGAATCGCACGTTAAAGGTGACAAACACCGGAAACCTTGATATACCATTAGAAGTACGCATTGAACCACCCGAACTTGCGGCAATCGTCGGGGTCAAAGTGCTCAATTGGAAAGAAGGAGAAGCTCTAAAGCCGAACCAAACAGCGAGTGTAGACTTGACTGTGGCACCTCAGAAAGCTGCATTGATTGAGGGTACCTTGATTATCACAACCAACCTCGGTAAAGGACCCGTACATAACAAGCAGACTTTCAAATTACGGGCATATGAAGAGCAACTTGGGGTAGACAATGATGAAGACGCTTCTGTGGGGCGAATCATGATTGGGGACGTAGCGTCCGTTTCTAGAACTTTGACGAACTACGGCAGCAGCAGGATCAAATACCGCGTACGAATAGAGCCCATTCTTGAAACCGAGGAAGTTGATGCAGAGAAGGGAGATACTGGGAAAAAGGCCAAACGTGGGAGGCGCAAAGGAGCAAAGGCAGCCGTGGCGCTTGCAGCCGATAAAGGGAAGACGTGGGCGCAATTAGCTACCCCTTGGAAGATCAAAGGAACGGCAGGTATGATTTCTATACCCTTCGTCGAAATCGCATCCAATCTGTAAAACAAAAAGAGCTAACATTCATCCTTTCAGAGGGAATATTGGAAGCAAATCAGACTTTGGATTTTGAAGCAATATTTCAATCTCTTGATGAAGACGATGATTGGCAAGAAGCAAGGCTGATTGTTGAAAAGTGCGCTGTGAGTCAACTAAGTAAGAAATGTTTTGGGAATTAGCGCTTTAACTAATCGGATAATGGCAGGATGAGACAACTCAGAGATGGACAGAGGTCACCTCGTTTAAAGTTCTTGGGGCGGGCGGAAACCCCAAGCTGACGGTGACACCGTCAGAGATCGACTTCAAAGATGCAGGAATTGGCATAACGAGGAAAAGTACTGTTATATTCAAGAACGAGGTAAAAGCTTGTCAGACGAAATAACTCTCCTGTGTCATATAACACATTCACACATCTGCAAATAGGGATCTGCCATTGTTAACTATCAAGTGATTCCCCAGTGGGATTGGGACAGCGTGATCAACTTTGACTCTGACGCCACAATGGAAGGAAAATTGGACCCACATCAGGAGATACCGTTCAGTATATTTTTCAAGCCCGATCAGCACGCAGAATATGTTACCGAAATTCAGATCAAAACCCAGATTGATGTGAAGATTCTCAAGATCCGAGGCCAAGGCATGTCGCCAGATTTACACGCTCAATGACTTACCTATTTACAATGTGGTCGATGCAGGAGCGGAATATAAAATCTATGCAGAAGGGTTACCGGAAGTAGTTGACTATGGATCAATTGCCGTCGGCGAAAGTGAAACAAAAAAGGTAAGCAGGACAGGTTTTCAACGATATGAGACAATATGCTTCTGAATATAGAGTTTGAAACTCATTTTTGAACTCAGCTGGTTATCTCAAACGATTGTCCTTACGGCATCCAAGTAAAGGGCACTGTTTTGAAAATTCAACCTACTGAAGGAGGCCCGGCGCCGGAGATTGTCCCGGAAATGCAAGTAACTCCTGATATTCTAGATCTTCCTGCAAATCGACGGCAAGAAGAGAGGTGATAACACGTTGCCGATAGCCTTGAAACATATCTTGGAATTCACATTGGGCAATCTCTAGATCTTCCGAGTCCTTTATATTACGCCTGCAGGCAGCGGTGCCGCTGAATGAAGACGGCTCCGTTGATGCGCAAATGGTCACCCACATGGTGCGTAAAGGACCACGGAGCGCATTCTTCCATCTCATGGTCCTGGGAGGTCAAAAGCACATAGTTCCACTAGTGTATAAGTGGAGTGTAAAGCAGCCTGTAGCTCTCGTGGCTGGAGCGACCCCAAGAGAAGGTGGTCGCTTTTTGGAGAGTGATAAACTCAAACAAATTGATTTCGGCGAAGTCGTAAGTGGAGCGTCTGTGTATTGTTACACCAGTTCGAATTCTGATCTTGGCCTACAGCGAATGGACAGTGGCTCGGCGATACCTTTTCTGATACATAACCCAAATGGATTTGCAATCAGGTTTAACGCGACGTCTAACGAAAAGGTAGGCAGAATGTGAGAACCAGCAACTAGTGAGCCCGCTTGTTCAGTAAAATGATATTTTGATCCTGCAGCAATTTAAAATCAATCCCGACACGGGTTCAATATCTCCACATGGCTCGAAAGAATTTACGTGTGAGCTAACTGGGTACGAATTTAAAGATGACGCTACCGTTCCGCAGAGCGAGACTTTCAATGGAATAGTGAATGTCTTCACTGATATCGAGGCAATTGACGTCGTGTCCATCACAACAAGTGGTACCTTGGTAGATGTACGTATGGTGCTTGGTCCAAATTATGAGTCCAACTTTTTACCCATTCTAACCACCATCATATCCAGGAGCCCTTGCCGCTAGAGGCTCCGAAGCCTCTTGAATTCGGGCCTGTGCAGAGTCTAAAAGCGAGAGAGCTGACCTTTGCTTTCCGGAACCCCGTGAGACGACCAATCAAGTGGAAGTTCCACGTCGATCCACAATTTGCTGATATCTTTGGTGTTGACAGTACAACTGAGGTGAGTATGCAGATCCATAATCAGGAAAGTTCAGAATTTTTGTGATCAACAATGCTATTTCAGGGTGTCGCTGCTCCGCGCCAAGAAACTACCATCAAAGTGCTGTTCACACCACAGCATGCAGCAGATTACATTGCTGCTGGATACTTGGAGACCGAGGAGGGCAGCTATCCGGTTCAACTTCAAGGCATAGGTGTTGACCCGGCAGTAGTTCTTGACAAGAGATATGAGGACTTTGGAGTAGTTGGCATGGGTAACCCAGAATTTAGGGAAATCGAAATCAAAAATCCTACTCTGCTGCCACTGCGAGTTGGGGCAAGAACAAGCAGCCCAGCATTCACCACCGATGTAACGTAAGTTGGCTATCCGTTCTTGCGTTAAAAAAAAAGAGTGGATTAGTCGCTGACTGAGCGTCTTCGTGATATAGTGAAATGACCATTGCACCTGGAGAAAGCCGGAAAGTAAAAGTATTCTTCAACCCAGCTGTGATGTGTGAATCCCAAAGAGGACGCATCGCGTTCGTTAATCTCGATGATATCGAAGAAGAGCCCTCTTCGCAAAAAGACGAGAAGGAGGGTGCCAATTATCAAGAGGAAGAGGCAGCGCAAGAGGCCCGTCCGCCTCGAGATGTCCACACACCACGTACGCGACCTTTTACAGGCAAAGAGCGCATACTGGATCAAATTGAGCTTCAAGGTGCAGCAGGTGAATTCGGATTTTCTGCAGTGCAAACCGCAGAAGACACCTTGTCGGTTCCTTTGGGAGAAGCTGGAGAAGGGAATGCCATTCGTCTCAATTTCCCGAAAATTCCTGAGCGACAGCGAGTGAGGAAACATTTCGAGGTCGAAAACGTTGGAGATACTGTCATCGATCTAGGGGTGGCTGACGAGAATGGAGAGGCCTTGCTGGAGGAGGGCGAACGATTCTCGGATTCCACAAAAGTGTCCTACAAGATATCACCTGTAACCGCCCAAATCCGACCGAAGACAAGACAGAATTTTACGGTAATAGTTAAAGGTCTCAAACCTGGAGAAGATAAATTTGACTTGACCTTGCGGACTCGAACGCTCGCTGCACCGAAATCTATTCCCATCAAAGTTACAGCCAAAGTGGTTGGAGCTATGGAGCTTTTGAGCGAAAGCTTGAGCGCTTTCGTCCGGGCTGACATTAGCATCGAAGCGATGATTGATTATCAGCGACAGGAAGAATTTAAATACGGTGGCGACACAGACATATGGAAAGTGCTCCTGCCAATTATCAGAGTCAACGCTTTGCTACCAAGTCAAGATTTGAGCTTAATACCGATGTTGGAGGTAAGCGGACGGACAATTCCATTTATTTTATGATAGGCACGATGTTAATCAGATCGGGATTTACAGCCCCATGTGGCCGAACCGGGTATTGAATCCGTTACGGTGCGTCCCCCGGCTGTACCGCGGGAATTACCACCCAGAGCCAAAAAGTGGTATATGAACCGGGTTTCCATGGCCCTAGATCAAGGAAATCGGATTCGCGCCGATGCCTCGACGCCAGAAATGCAAAGACGACAGGAAGCGGCCCAATTTATTCAGCCCGTCGAGAAAAAGGTGTTCCTCGAGAGAACTGCACGGAGGTGAAAATGCGCTCCTCTTTGTATATAGTGTATATATACCCAAGCTATGAGGTTAACTACTTACAATAAAGAAAAATATACATTTGGGGACTCTCCGCGGGATACCATCATGCATTGTTCGCCGAAACAGACCCATAGGAGGGCAAGCCCGCAACAGGAAATACATGTTTTTTTGATTGTCCCTTACATGCATCCCAGACCATTTTCCATGTCACAGCATATATGACGTGACAAAATATCAGCATACAAACTGCAAATTGGGTCATCGTTACTGTGAGAAAAGGCAACTCGATAACGGCGGTATTCTTCCCGAAGTGCTCCGCTAGCAGAATGCTACAGCAAACCGTCAGAACTATGATGCATACCGTCATGAGGGACATTGCGACCAAGAGAAACTTGTCTTGAATGAGCACACGAAGAGGATGCAAAGGCACAGCGCGCACAGTATAGGGGTCACAACAGCGGCTGCAACGGTATATCCCCGAAAGAGTCGTGTTCGCAGGCTGTGGGCTAGAGGTAGGAGAGACGAACATGTCCTCGGCATCTGCTATGGCTATTGCTTGATGTTGGGCCAGCACAGGGTGAGTCGGGTTGGGGACGGGATAGACCCATGGCTCTTGTGACGGAGTGGCAATAGGCGTTGGCAAAGACGTAATGAACCTGTCCACGCAGTCTTGGTGGATGTACTGGAGATCTGCGTCCTTACAGCCTAGACACACTCGAACAAGCGGGTTTCGGCGGCTTTCGGTGGTTTCCCAACATGCCCAACAGCGCCCCTTTGGTCCAGTTTGAGCAAGCAATGGAGGAATGAGCAGCGGTGTTTTCTCTGACGGCACGTCTAGTCGCGTCGGAGGAGCTGTGCTTGAAGAGCCATTGACAAAGCGAGGCATGACCTCGTTTCGGTTTGCTTTTGTGTTGGCAAGGGAAGATGACAGGAACGAAAGCTGACATTATCAACGTCCCGTGATATCATATGATTTTAGATGTCATGGCAACAAAAATATCAATTTTTGTTAGCCTGGCGTATAAAAACCCGCCTCCTCGTTTTTCTTCCAACCTATACTTCTACTGCGACCTCCGCATCTCCTTCCTCCACCTCCTCGTCCGTCAAGCACGTATGGAGGAGCGACATGAACTGGTCGTAGACCTTTCACTCTCTGGCCCCCGGAAGGTAAGTAGCCCCCAGCCCTTTATCGGATCCTTCGGATTCTGTGAAGGCTGTCCGTCACTTTAAACTGGGAATACGATTTTCCGTTCATTTCACTTTGTGGCCTTCTTGCACGCCTAACGGTGTATTCACTCGAAGTGGCCATCATTCGCGAACGGCACATCGAGTCGTTGTGCAGAGGTCAATATGTTACGTTTGCTTCCGCGTCTAATAGGTTCAACACAATTCGTTTTCTCCCCAATGTGTTGCGTACCAGACTTTGGTTGGTCGTTTCGCATCTGGTGTGGAAACCGAATTGATGAACCTATTATACCCGTAAGCTTCCAAGTAAGTTGTCCTCTGCGCGTCTTGCCCTATCGAAGCTCGCCTGGAGGCCTCCCGTGTCCTTTCGAGTCAAACAGTGGCAAAAAGTAAAACATGATCTCTTTCTATGGTCGTTGGTGAACTCAAACAGAAAATGTCGTTCAACAACATCACCCAAAAGAGGCACAATTGGTGAAAGCCATCTCCTGTCTACTTGACAGTTTCGCAATGTGGAATGTCACCGTGTCAATGTCAATTAGAGGGAGAAGGACCTTCATTATCAATATTTGACCCGCTCGGTAATGTTACTCATCCAACAAGACTGTTGACCCCACGTTGGTTTCTTGAGTGTCAAGCCGAGCGAAGAAAAGACTTTCCACCAGAGCGGGCAGCGGATCTTTCCGTCCATCCAGCCATTTCTGATGGGTTGGTTGAAACATTTGCCCTGCACGGACATACAATGCAACATGCAACATTTGTTTTACCTGCCTATGAATGTCTATGGCCCTAAGCTACACTTCTTCACCCCATCTCCTTCCAAGCACCCGCCCACCGTCCACCACTACCTCGACTTCTAGTCCTCTGCTCAAGTAATTCTCCCCCGCCACTCCCAATTTGCAATTTCTGCAGTTTCGCACATGAATTCGCTTTAGCTGCTTCCATTTTTCTTCAGCGAATTTCACAACGCCTGCTTGGGAAATACCCTCACAAGAATCGATAAAGAGAGTATGCAGTGATCCCAGATGGCGAAGTGCCGGCAACGTGTAATCCGTCAATCCCACGTTGCCGGTAATATCCATTACACGGAGACGCCTGCATCCTTTTTGTGCAAGTTGTATTAGAGACCGGCATTCCGGTGATGAAGCCAAAAAGCCAGACATTGAGTTAATAGACTTTCGCCGGTCGTTGGCCTTGTTTTTGAGATTATCGACACGGGCATTCGGGGCACTTGCGCCCAATACGGCTGGTGATGCTCGGTTTACCCCCAGTAAATGCACGGGTGGTGGGCTGGAACGGCAGAGGCGGAGATAGAGTAGCTGGGAGCAGTGTGCTGTGATAGCCCGGGTAGTTCGGGGGTATGTAAAGGAAAAGCTAAAATCTATCCATCTATCATGCAACGGACGCAACATGGGCATGCGATGAGTAAATATGGTCAAGCTGGATCTCCAGACTATGAGAAGACTTACTGAAGGTTTGGGCAGTTTTGTGGCACCTGTGACAAGTTTCGTCAGGTATCCAGAAAGAGCGCTTTGAGCAAGCGACAACATACCTGTGCCAAATCTTTGTCGGTAAACCCCCGAAAACTGGAGAGCTCCACCTTCTTCAACTTGATGCAAAGCGTAGGATCAGAGACAAGGTATCTGATTCTATTTGAATAGTGGAGCTGCTGTAGGTCTGTGATAGTAAGTTCTCTCAAATGCAGCAGACTCTTGGATAACGACTTTAATGTTTTATTGCCGATTTGGACATGGTGAACAAGGAGGCTCTGGAGAGCTTTCCCAAGTTTCATGGCGACGGGTGATAATCCGATTGGTGATATTTCGTCTCCATTTAGTTCCAGATACTCCAATACTGGCGCAGCGTCGATGAGGGCACGTAGGGTATCGTCATTGAATACCGTGGTGTGCTTACTATGAAACTTGAGCGCTCGCAGTTTAACGAGGGCTTGTGCATGTATAAGTGAGTTGATGAGATCGGCAGTGACGCCGATATGAATGGTGGCCTCTAGCGTATCCAATTGACGAAGATGCTGGGCAACTCCACAGAGCGCCGGTATTCCCGCGCGGTCTATGACAAGGCTCAGATGCTTGAGATTTTTGCATCCTTTCAGAAGAATCTCCAGCCCGTCCGCCGGCAAATCGAACAAAACCATGTTCAACCGCAGAACTTCTAAAAACGGGCACACGGAAACCAGCCGACTTGTATCAAAATTGAAAGTGCACCAGAGGAGCCAGAACCCTCTTGTTTGGATACGAGAATCTTCTCCAAGCATCATCTCTCGAATTGGCAGCACACTTCGATGGGCCCCATCAAGAACAGCCCAAGGATATTGTTTTATACGATCTACAGGTAGACCAGCTGACTGAGACACATGCAACAAAGTCAATGGGTGAATGAACCGGTTACATGGGACTCACAGCATCCCATGAGATTGAGGGAGGTCAGTCCTGACATTCGAAATAGTCGAGCGACGCCGCGCTCAGTAACTCGGAAGAGATAGGACAAGTTTAGGTGCGTCAGATATGGCAGAAAAAAGGAGATAACCTCCAGCCCTGTCTGCAAGGGCAAGAAATGATCAATTGCAAGGCAACTTTGGTCAGGGGGTGTCTCTAACACGTACATCGTCCACCTGCTCGCAATGCGACAAGTCCAGGGCCTTTAACGACTTTAGTCCTCTCAAGTGAAATAGAGATCCGGAATCAACATTTGCGCAGCCGTTTAGAACCAAATGGGACAGAGATTTGCTTAGGGTGCGCCGTATACTCGGAGATGCAAAGCTGGCTGGATCAATATCTGTGCAACTCAAATCCAGTTTTGTAAGCTTAGAGAAGCGTCTGGCTCCAATGGGGCGGTGAAATATGCGTTTGAGGGTTGCATCTACCCGACCTCCCTGCTCTCCAACACTCTTGTCCCCTCCCAAGGAGAACCTATTTGATAGGTCCAACCGCTCCCAAAATGTTGGTGCTCGATAGAGGATTTTTTGCCACCTTCGAGATGTACGACAAGCTCTACATCGAGACCGTACGTCCAGATAATAAAATATCCGTTGTAATATCTCTACTGGAAGATGCTCATCGATGAGAGCTGCCGTTTCTACCGGTATGAGGTCGTCCAGGGCCTCAAGTGCTCTACTGAATGTATCGTCTGGAACTGGAATTACTTCGTCCATGATTGCAGGCTTCGTGGAGCACACAGAGTAACTCGTATCTTTACAAGCTCATGCAGGCAATGCAGTGTTTAACCTTCCAATTTGGAAGTCCAAAGTTTGGACAAACGATGAAAGCCTCAGTGTGATGACGTACACGTGAATAGGTTTACATGGAGTAGCCATAATAGGGCAAATTGATTATGTAAGCATTGGAAGTTTGCCATTTGCCTCCCGATCGCTTATGGGGGCGGGTTTTGCCTTTCCCACGCACTTTCAACAGCACAACCATGTCGGACTCCTCCATCAACGCAGAATTTCTATCAAGAGGCAAGCGGAACGTTCCCAAAGCTACGTACAAGCAGCGATGGAGAGCAACTGGAGCGTCGAAAGCTCACCCAAGAACAACATCCCGTCTCCACCCGTTGCGGACTGGGAGATCATTGGAAAGAGGCCATACGGAAAGATCTTCGCATGAAGAAAATGACCCTCCTTCCCGCTCTACACAAGGTTAGCACCAATCTACCTCATACATCGTTCAATGCAAAACGCATTTTATTGCACACGGCAGAATGAAATGCGTTCGCTGTGTGGAAGACAGCCCCGCTTATCGAAGAATAATTCTCAGATAATTCTTGTGACCGTAGAAATAGTTGAGGTGAAAAGAAATACATCAGGTCCCAAAATCGCTAGCAAAACTCCCGCACCCTCTGTCCACGCCCTGTCCCGGAGGACCAACAACCAAGCTTCGAAGACCAAGCAAAGTCCTTCAAGCACCGATATCTCCAATATTCTCTCCGGTATTAATATCACAAAGCCCGCCTTTCAGGTTTATCGCGATATTGACAAGGAGCACGAGAGATGGCAAGGGGAAGGCTTTGGCCTGCATGGCGAAACTGGCATGACCGGAGAGACAAAGAAATCATTGCAGCGGAAGAGAGCAACCGTTAATAGGGACGTCGCTAATAATACCCCGACATATTCAAGTATTGGCAATCGAGGGAGCTTATATCCCCATCAACAAACAGAGTACTCCCCAAGTGACATGTCCTTGTCGTCTCCTAGTTCTTCTCGCACGGTGCACAGTAGGAATTTGACTATGTATTCGGAAAGTTTACCTCCACCTTTGTCTATAGTTAAACCACCTCTCTGTCAATTCGCATTGCAAGAGACATCGGGCAAGCAACCTTCCAGAATAACCGACTACCGCACGCCGCCATCACCATGGGTTTACACGAGCTCCCCTCCGCGTCGTAGGTCCAAACCAGTATCGCGCGTTTGGCAGAATTTGACATTGATGGCAAGGGAAGATGACAGCCCGTTCCTTGATCAGGTCTTTCGAAGTCTGCTCCCACAGCCGCGTAGAAATTGGTCCGACGGCGTTGCGGATGATAATCCTTTCATTGTGACAGTGAAAGTGCAAGAGGACTTTGGGCCACAAAACCTATTCAGCGACTTTATGGAAAGTCAGGATGGAACCACCACTTTGGAAGATCCTTTAATCACTGGCCGGGGAGAGTTCACGGACATCGGACGGGCAATTGTGGAAGCCCAGCATCCCATCAAGTTGCACATGAAGTTACAGAGTGACGCTCTACCAACAACCTGCGACATTGATGAACTTACTACGTAGCATATGCCTATTACAGTATAGATTCACTGTAGAGCTGTACGGTTTGAAACCAAATAGACGCGTTACGTCATCTCGCCTACAAGTCAAGTGTCCATTTCACTAAAGAAGTATTGCGCTATGCAGCTGTTGCGTCTCTTGCTTGCGTTTATTCTATCAAACTAACCGATACCATGCCTCTTGAACACACAATGGAGCCCCCCAGTCCTGCGCATGCACATGGTCCCCTCATGTCGCCCTCTCATTTTACAGCAGCAGACTTCCCTTCCGAATATGACAACAGCGCAGGTACGTGTTTGCATGGCAACCTTCGAGATAGTGAACGCTTGCCTGATATGCCCTATGGTCTCAGATGCGTTTGCTGAGTCCGCAAGCTATGATGTGCCTCCTTATGGCTATCGTCGTCCAGAGACCAGAGAGTCGGTCGACGTAACAAACACAATGCTTCCCCTCGACGCAGCGCTTGATTCGCCGACCCCGATGGACGTTGATGCCACCGCTGAGCCTACTCCATTAGGCAAGCCAAGTATCAACAGCGGCAGCCCGAGGCGCTTATCTATCGCTGTACCGCAGCCTGGAGGGTTAAAAATGGGTCCACTCAGTGCTCGCCGGCTGTCCATTGATCCGTCACGCTATCCAAGCCCGAACAGCGCCGGAACACAACGAGAGGACGTAGTAGCTACTGCGGCAGAAGATTATGATGAGTCTGAGGAGGAATTGGTGGCAGAGGATCCTCTACGAGAGGTACATTCAGGACTGCAGGCTGATGAAGACCTGGGAGATGAAGTGGACTATGGAGATGTGCAGGTCAGAGAAGACGATGAGGGAGTAATGGCTCGTGGCAATGCTGAAAGCGAGTTTGTTCCCGAGCTTCAATTTGAAAGGCCACTAATGGGTCCACCAGATGATAGCGATGATGATGATGACGACGAAAGGGACCCTGAGGAAGAAGAGCCTGCATATCAGGAAGAGGCAGAAAACGACTGGGAAGTAGGTTTGAGGCGAAAGGAACATGATCCAGAGTTTCAGGATGCAGCAGGGTTGGACTATGGGGATGCGCATCCGAACAAACCAGATGATGATGAAGGGGATGATCCCTTGGAGGATTTGTGACTGTTTCATTTGTACAAAATTTCATTGGAAGCATCTTGTTCTTGAACTTTCTCCCTCAGAACGAAATTGGAAAACCATCTATCCTATGCATTACACGACAAATTGTTTTTCACAACTTTGCACTAAAGGCACCGTTGGAATAGTTCTATTCAAATACTTTTGGCAATAACTCATTTAAACCAACTGGCAATAGTGAAAGTACCTGGCTGTGTTGCAATACTCAAAGAACATGCGCTCTCCAACAATGTGCAGTTGAACGAGCTATCTGATAACATTAAGACCGGATTTGGATCCACAGGTTAGACCAATTGCTTGGTAACATATAACAATAGACATATCTAACAACATGCGGCAGCGCAGGACTTTTGAATTGATCATATGTACGCATCATAGAACAGTCTATACATCACAAAGCCCTCGATTACATTTAGAACTAATTGGAACGTGGCCTCCCAACATCAAATGCGCAAGTACCTATGCAAAGCACAATCACGACAGCAAATGAAGGGCGGGCACCGCATCACTCGCCTTGATATATGATGCTAGGTTCCTTGTGGGTAGACAGCTTCGACCTGTCATTCGATATAGTACGATCAATGTCCACACTACATCTCCAACTCCATGTCTCGCTGCTCATGTTTTCTAGTGCTAGCTTCCGCTCGTGCGCCATAGTGTCATTCATGTCCTTGTTGTATGTCCAGGCAATGAGAAAAGGCGACCCCAAATTTGTCATGGCTCAAAAGTCATCAATCACTCGACTTGGTTAACTACTAGGTTTGCGGTCAAAAATACCTCCAATCGACGGATACCAGCCCTTTATACAGATCTGCAGGAGGCCGTTACTTTTGTAAAATATGGGCCATACGTCAGGCGATTCCGGCGAATAATCGGAGCTAACTGTGTTGGTGGAGAAGGTCTAATAGACATTGGGCACAGCTTAGAACACTCTGTGCAAGGTAGGTAGGGTTAGGGTCTAATATTAGTCACGACACTGGTCTGTAACAGGCTTTGGAACTTTCTTCATTCATTTACTACAAGTATCATTTGTATCGTGACATACTCTGTGGCCTGAGTATCCCCCGCGCAACACCAGAAGGAGCATGTGCCCGGCCCAAACAAAGCTAGGGAGAATCTCTAGTGGGGGAATTCGGGAATCTTGTGGCTGTTCTAATGGGGTATATACGACGATATCTCGCAACTTTTAAAACGAATACCATCATCAACAGACTCTGGTCTGCGAAAACGGTTCCGTGAAATGGTCGCGAGCTACCAACAATTATACGCTTTTCGCCATCTCTGGGACAGCGTCACCAGTAGGGCAGAAACGGGCTCGTGCCTGTAATAACAGCTTGGACCAACAATACTCATCTGAACGACCTCGGATGCAGCCCGCGGTGGACGGTTGATCCTGTCCAGGATCCTGTCTCCAAAGCCGTCATGTCGTCTCCGTTGTTGTTGAACGCTTTCTAGTTATTGCGATGCAAAATTCTTGATGCGAAGCGCAAATGCGTAGATGGCTGAGTTTGTCGGATCGCGTGCGCTGCTGCCGGCCAAACTTCCGCCGCTGACGGCCGGACAAGAAAAAGCTGACATATCCGCAAAAGAAACCCTGGTTGATGAACCTGTCTGTTATCCCAGCCATCGTCCTTGTGCCCATTTAGTTTTCAAAATGCACGGCATCGCACGCGTTTTCTTCCGTTGCTTGACTGTTACTCTCGCCACAGCTCTCCCATGTGAGCGAAAAGACAAGGATGCGAGCTTTGTTGTCTTTGGAGACAGCTGGTCAGACACTGGCAATACATTTGCGTTGACAAACAAGACCTGGCCTACAGCCGCTTACTACCAGGTCAGACAATTCAGGATCTCATAGTTAAAGACCTGAGGAGCTGATCTGTTGTCAATTGCAGGGACGATTTTCGAATGGACCGCTCTGGCTCGAGTACCTCACCGAGTCGCGAAAGGTGGACCTGCAAGATTACGCTTTTGGAGGCGCGACTACCAACAACACCCTTGTCCAGGGATACACGGGAAGTGCCTCAAATATTGCAGTACCCAGTGTGATCGACCAAGTCGCTACATACCTGCCCCACTTTTCTCCCAACAATGTCCACGCGTTCTGGGCCGGTGGAAACGATGTGTTCTTTGGGCTTTCGGCAGGCGTAACAGGAGATCAAGTTGCTGCCAATTTGTTGTCCATCGTGGAGAAGTTATCTTTGTCAGGTGTGATATAGTGACGAACTATGTTATTTTCTGCAAAACCTCCATTCATTTCTATATGACCCAAATACAGGTGCAAAAGCCTTCCTTCTCTTCCAACTCCCCGCCTTGGACAAACTGCCTTACTTTGCCACGAAAGAAAATATTCCCCTCCAACCCCTCTTCGCCAATTGGACCACTGACTTCAACACTGCGTTGACTACCCGCGCGGCCGCATTCCGTGCTCAACATGCGGATGCTGCGGTTCAAATCTTTGATACCCGCCGCTTCATTGACAGTGATGTAAAGGGCTACGATAACGCTCAGGAAGCATGTTTGAACGCAACCACCCAGCAGGCATGTGCCGAACCAAACAAGCATGTGTATTGGGATGCGTTCCACTTCACAACAAGTGTGCACAAGGACATTGCCAAAGAAGTCGGCAAGCTCGTGAAGGATTGGTTAAAATAATAGACACATTGTGCTAGAATGATCTTCATTGTATTTCGATAAGTCGATCGATCTGACGATGATAGAATCTAATATAATATTTACTTCCTCTCCTCTCTGTCACCGACAGAGCCGAGGATATATATATATATATATATGTAATATTGGTACCCTGTGCGGTTTCTGCAGCAACAGTTTGACGCCATTCGTACCTACACCCGTTCCTGCACAACTCAACAGAAACCTTGTTGGTGATAGCTCACGATACGACAATTTGGTGTTTGGCATTGAGCTCTTTAGCGTACACATGCGGGGTTAGTAGTTCGGCTCGACTCCATACTGGTGTCTGCTTCCCTTCGGGGGCGAGCAACCGGAACCAGTGACAGGATTTCCTGACGACAACGGGAGCAACCACGAACTCATGGTCTCATTGAAACGAGGTGGCCATATCAAAGCGTGACATTGCGAGTTTTGCCACAGGGCCCATTGTCAATGCCAATCGGGGCTGCGGCGACAAGGGCTCAAGTAATCGCTGGACGCTCCCCAACGTGAACTAATCAGATCCCAGCAGCGATCATTTCATGTAGGCAAAAGATGGGCCTTGTAAAAGAATCTTCATGTCGGCGTTGGCCAAGGTCCCGCCAAGCGCTTGCGCCGCTACTTTCTCATCTGTCAACGTGGATGACTCCATCGGAGCTCGACTCACTCTTGCACGCATACATCCAGCCGCGCCTTGCAACGTTCCGCATTAATACTCTGAGAGTGCCGACGTCTCAGCCAAACATTGAAAGTGTTCTGCAACCGAGTCGGCTCTGCATTCGGTGAAAAACGGCCTCAACCTCGCCTGAATAGGTGTGCTTGGTGCCGGAATGCGTATATTGTCTCGAATCCGGCTCCGCCAGCTCGCACATGTGAATCCACACAAA
Organism: Spizellomyces sp. 'palustris'; assembly: GCA_006535965.1. NCBI lineage: Eukaryota > Fungi > Chytridiomycota > Chytridiomycetes > Spizellomycetales > Spizellomycetaceae > Spizellomyces > Spizellomyces sp. 'palustris'. The sequence continues at coordinate 37,386 of QEAR01000043.1, read as the reverse complement.
GAGGGCCAGATACATTTCCAGTCCTCGAGTTCCATGCTCACTCCGCTTTGCCTTGCGCTCAACCTGGTTGGCGAGTGCTGGATATGTGTGCGGCCCCCGGGGGTAAAGCGGCCATGATAGCCGAATCTGGTGGTGCAAGTGAGCGGATAGTCGCCAACGAGTTGGACGCTGCCAGAGCGAAGCGTTTGCAAAACAAGATAGACACATTGCTCCCGCCGGAGTTGCGAGAATGTGTTCATGTGCGCGTTGGGCAATGGTCGCAAACTAACTCTTCCAAGTGCTACGGACACTGCTAATGGTTCTTCTTGCGATCCTTTTGACGCCATCATGGTGGACGCCCCCTGCAGTGGAGCTTCCTCATTACCTGATATTTTTTGATCGTTACGAGGAGTTTGGATGTAGAGAGAGTACGGCGCCAAGCAGAATGGATTTCTTGGTTGAAAACGTCCCCAGTTTGAAACAAAATGCGTTAAACAAAAGGCCACAGACCATTTATTTCAAAGAATTATTTAAAGAACAGGCTCCGTCTGCCGAGTTTATTACAACGCAAAAAGGTTGGAATTCTTTCGTTTCAAAAATACACATTCTCAACGCAATACCTATCCTTACCACACTTAAAAGTGCCCTCTGCATTCCCATTTCACAAAGACACGAGCCCCCGGCTTGGGACGGGTGCAGCTGCATTACACCTCCACCGTTGAGACACAACGGCCAAAGTGCTCCCGAGAGTCGCTTTTGGAAGCCCCAAAACGACTACTTAATCGATAACCCAATCGCGTATAATGCATCGCGCCACAGATTCGCCCAGCCGCTAGGCCACTGCGCTGTGAACTTGCTACCGTATCGCGCGAATGGGTATCGATCCCGTCAGCATGGCCCCACAGATTCGCCCAGCCGCTAGGCCACCGCGCTGTGTAGTTTCTACCACGTCCTCTTCGGGAAGGAGACATACTGGAGGACGGAAAGTCGGGTGGCTCCAACGATCACGACCCAAAGGGAGGCATCACTGAGGATCCTCCGCTCCAGGAGCAACGCCTGGGCCTTCCAGTTGGCTTAACTGAGCAAGCCAACCTTGAACCTTGGCGGTGCTATCGACGACCGGATCCTTCGCTCCGGCACAATGAAGCCGAGGCCTCTTGTGTCGGCGCTTGGACGACTGGTCATCGTCGCTCTCGTCATCCTCACCTCCCTCCTCATCGCTCTCCGAATCGGAGTCGGGTCCGTCGTCGCCAACATCCGGACCTTGCAGGTCTTGCCACCTGGTGGGCGCCAGAAGGTCGAAGAGTCGTACCCCTTCCTCCCTCACGGCGTCCAAAAGGGACATGAGACACAGCAAATCTCGATCATTACAGATCGAGTAGTCTCGGACGTGATAGGCTACGTCCTGCAAAAGAAGGTATTGGACGTTAGTGCCGCACCGAATCAAGTGGGAAGAGAGCACAGAACTTACCAGGCCCTTGCCCTGAACTTCGCAATAGCCCATCACGTACAGGCCGAGGTGATACCCCACAAGGGTAGTACCCACAATGGCAATGTTCTGCGGCTCGAGCACCAATTCCCAGGCGTGTATGACAGCCCTAAGGCTGCCAAGCAGCTGGTTCAGGCACTCGAACTGCGACCCCTTGTCCGATTTACGTTCTTGAATGTAAAAGGGGAAAGGGGGGCAGTCGTGATCGCCACATCGAGCTCGAAGCGGCATGACACTCTCGGTCAACAGCGTGCATGGGCTGTCCTGCTCCGCAGGGGGGTCCTCGTTATAAAACCCAACAATGACGTCGGGCATCGGTCTGGGGAGGTATGTGGTGCGCTGCGGCATGTGAAGGAGGTGGGTCTGCCTGTAGCAAGTACAATGCATCAATAACGGAAGCGACCCCATGCTGGAACTAAGATTACTTACAAAACATAATCGAACACCTCCCCGTGGTTCAACACGGACAAAAGGGCATTCCTCAATGGTGCCCCATCGGCCGCGTGATTCCCTACAGCCGCCAGAATTAGTATCCTTGTCACTCGTTCTCCAACGAGGCAATTAACGTACCTTCGAGATAGTCGGCTCGTCCCACGACCCGGAAAAGCTTGGCACTAGTGTCCTCAGGGACAACAGGGTTGTCGCCAAAATACGCTGGCGCTCACTCTCCAGCTAGATGGATGAATCCCGAATGTGGTCAGGTGCAAGTCCATATGAAAGCGCTAATTTGTAAGTACTCTTTGTACTTACATCAGGAAGCGAGCCAGATTTCAGCACCTGGCGTGGAGCCAACAGGCGCTTCACCAGAGCCTCCACAGCGGGCGATGGGGCCATGCGCGTCTTGGAGCGCTTCAGCTCGACGCAAGGATTGCAAAAACCCCGGCGCACCCATATGCCGTTCGTGTTCAGGCGACGATAGGCGATGCCGTTCTTGCTATCAAAACTGAACGAGATAGCACATCTATGTATTAGTGGACAATCCAAATAGAGCGCAACATTTGCGGGAATGCTTACGAGGACGCGTTGGATTTAGCAGATTTTGGCATGGCGAAAGATGGCGGAAGAAAAAAAGAAAACTCCAAAATTTCAATGGGAAAAATCAGAGCTGGGAAAGAGACGGGGGGATGCGGGGAGGGGGCCCCTTTTATATTCGATGGTTTATTGATTAGATAATCTACCCCTTTCTCGCGTGCACCATGGATCATGTAATCAATTACTTGCGTCTTTCGGCGTGGTCTGGTCGTTGATGCCAATTTTAGAGCAGGCGTATCATCCTTTTCGTAAGGTATTCCAACGTGCCTTACGAGTATTTCCCAGCGTAGAATATGAAGGGTTTTTTGTACGTCAAATGCGACGTTATCCCCGATATTAAGCGCAAAATAGTTGCTTTTCTAATTTTAAAAGAACAGTTGGCTGCCGAGGATATGTCAGCTTATGGCACGTAATTGGGTCTTCAACACTGACACTGTACCTCTGCTGATTAAAAAGTACGGGGTCGTTCACAACGACATGCTCTGGATGATCGATCGACTCGTACAAAGTAATGGCCACTTGGTTTGCAACAAAATTGTCACCCCAGCATCTTATTGGTGCCTCACGGCATGAGCCACTATTGTCGAGCAGGACCCACCCACTTTACTTGTACTAGTACATTGCGAAACTTTAATCCTGCAAGTTGCAAGTTCAAATGCCCCTCAAGCGGGCACTAGTACGTACGCAGAACTTGGTGCAGGACTTAATTGGGCCCCAGCAGCACCTCCAAGAGGTCATGGCACATCCTTCTTGGCTGGAGCTATGCAATGATTTGACCAAAACACCACTTTTATCATGCCTCCAATGTGGACAAGTTTAAGATTTCTGAAAATACGCACGGAGGTCCTTAATTTAAAAGCGTCCCCTGAGTGTGTACCATTCAACTATGGCAGTCCCCCAAAAACATAACCGAATTTAACGGAAGCTAAAATCAAAACATCCTCATTAACATAACCATATTTTCGGAGGAATACGCCAAAAGCGTCCCCCGAAAAGGCACACACAGTTGCAAGTCGGCCTTCCAAAAAACATTAACACCAATGCGGCGAGAAACAAGTCCACCACCAACGCTCCCTCCACCTGGCCCAGACGGGTACTACCACTTTCCTAGCGGGACTATCCCGCTAGGAATGATCCAAGGATGGTATTACCTTCCGTTCCGTCTTACGCCCTTACAAATGGGGTTTGACTACGTCCTTCTGGTGTTGAGTATGGTCAACATGGGATTGGGGTTCTTGTTTTGGAAATGCTCAAAGAAGGTCGCGGTGAGTGGTTGCTTGTGCACAAAATATGTATCACTTTTCCCAATTATTGTTCCTTTTGGTTGATCATTCTTCTATGGACAAATAGTGGACACCGGCAAAGTGGCTGATTTTGAACATGGTCTTTATAGACTGGTTACAGACCATATTCAATGCCTTCTGGCTACAAGGTCCCACCATCTTTATTGGACATCATCTCGCAGGTACATATCATCCAATATCAATCACCCCGCTCTTTTTACCAACCTCTGTATCCACCGCAGGCCGCATCATGTGCCAGGTCATGGGCTTTGTAAGCACCGTCTGGGGTGCCGCCAGCCAACAAGCCGTCCTCCTATTTACCCTCGAACGATACATTACCATCGTTCATGGGTTCGCATTCACTTTCAAGCACGTCCGAATGGCCATTGTCAACGTATGGATTTCAGCCATTGTGTTGGGTATTTTTCCGTTTGCGGCGCAGAGGCATGCGGCTGTGGCTCCTAGTGGGTTGTATTGTAATCCACCATGTGGGTTTGGTTTGTTTATCAGGTTTCTTGCCGGTGATGGTTGTTAATGTTTCGTGATTTCTCGTAGGGAGCAATGGCGGGGATTGGGTCGGGATTTTTATAGGAGTGTGCGGTGTCGGTTTCATTGGGATGAACATGGTCGGCGTCGTATGGATGTATACAAGAATTTACGCCAAGTTTCAAGCAAGCACCAAAGAAGTCGCAGCGGCGATGCGAGACACATTGTCCGACACTAAATCGTACAAGTCCGCCGAAGCCACAGATGATGATGCTTCCTTGCCACCCCCAACCCTCACATCAACGGCACCGTCTGCAAGCGGAATCATGCATCCCACCCGATCCGTCATGGGCGCTCAGCTAGACCGATCCACCGAAACCCGAGATTTATCCTACCGCCTCGCCATGCAATCTCTCATCATTATCATAACATATTTCTTGTCCATGTCCCCAATGTGGATATCGATAGATATCCATCTTTTTACGCAGATGCCGCCGCCTGCTTGGTGGGATAATGTCGCGATCACATCAGCGCATTTGTATGCGGTTATGAACCCGGTGCTTTTCCTGACTTTGAATAAGCACTGGACTCTGGCGAGGACAGAGGTGCTGAAGGAGTGGAGGGGGTGGATCAGGAAGGTGGCTGGGTGTTCGTGGGGTGGAGAGTAGATGTTGGGAGTAGAGAGCGATGGTGTACACAGTGGAATGTTACTTGCTTTGTCCATTTTTATTTGATTTGCTTATTTCTTTCTTGCCTAAATGTGTTCAGCTACCACGCATTTGACGTTGCCTCAAGGTTTCTCAAATGGGCGATCAAACTCTTTGAAGTCTGGTTGACTTTTTCCGAATCTGACATCGGAAAAAGCCCATCGTTAGCCGGAGGCGGCTATCGTTGCCCATCTCAAGCAAAACGAAACCAAAGAGTTACACCAAAGACAAAGTCTACTGCACAAACTTAATGGTCTACTTTCAAACACGCAGAGCGTCTATACAGATAAACTTCCAAGAGTCGATACGCAAGGATCCGTTTCCCTCTTACTTGTCCTAATGTCCCTCAGTTTGTGGATCGATAAGCCACGTAAACTACCGAAAGAATCTTTCGTTCAAATGCCAACCAGACACTGGTCGTGTAGGCTGTCGGTCATTGCAGTTATTGTAAGTATCGCATGAAATCTTCACCCGGCCGGATTGAAAAATCTCATAAAGTCTTATTGGTTGCGATCTGTGTCAACCAGCGTGCAATCAAAATGCCTCGGAACTATTTTGAAAATTCTGGAAGGGAAGGTTAGTTTGAACATTATTAGAACAGCTTTACATGTTGACCGTGCGCTCTAACTTGAAATTATGGGTAATCTGTATTGCCCAGTAGTTTGGTTGAAGACGAGTGTCGGGGGATGTGGCCAAATTATGCCTCAACAAAAGCCGAGCAAGTTTCTTTGCTTGGCACTGTAACCCTGAAATAAAGTTAATCTTTGGTATCTGTGGAAGTATATGGATTCAGAGAGTCTCGATACTGGCAGGCCTCCGGGGGAAAAGGCGGACCGGATGTTCGTCTGCAGTTCGACAGTGAAGGATCCAATCTCGTCGAAGAACGCTTGTGATAAGGCATAGGGGGATAGTTAGTATCAGTCTATAACAGTGGGCTATTCTCTACATTTAAACATGCTCCCAGTCGTCTGGCGGTCAATTGACAGCAGTCCGTCAACTTTCCGTAGTCTCCTCTGACCGCAGCAGATATATTGCAATAGATAAGATACGTAGACAAAAATAAAGGGTTGAATTGGAAAACAGTCCTGGAAACGTTGAGAAATGGTATATAAACAAAAGGAAAAGGGGAAGAGGGTAACATACAAACTGCAGGGGAAAACTCATCAAATTCTAACTATACGGGAGGGGAAAGAGGGATGAAAGGAATGCACGAACCACTAACAGAACGGGGCCAGCCAAGCTAAAGGCATGCCACCATCAACGTGCAATTCATGAAAGTTGACCGTTCGGACATCCTAGCTTAAATTCTCACGGAAACCGCATTCGCAAAATACAGCCTTGGATGCCGATATCCACGTATTTGCAACAAAAGCGACAACGAGGGACTTGGACGATTTTTACTGTCCAAAGTTAAAGCCGCCTTGTGGAACATTCATCTGGTTCGAGAAGGCGAACGTTCCAGTGCTTTGGTCAACCTCCGGCGCCATACCCGTTTCGTCATCTTCGTCGCTGAAATATTTGTCAATTATGTTGTACGCTTTCTTGTAGATTTCCGCATTGTCGTGAAGTTGCAACTGGTAAATTTTCTCGACACCAGTAGCTTCCTCAATATAGACTGCCATCTCGTTGGTGCCGGCATGCTCCATTCTTTCCAGTTCACCGACTTTGAGAATATTTTCCAAACCGTCCAATGCTACTTGAATAATCTTGTTGTCTCCGCATGTCAAAAGATCGCATAGCGGCTTGATGCAACCCTGTTGCACTAGGTACCTGCGAAATAATACACGGTCAGAATACTATTCAAACCTGTAGCACGTGGGGAAAAAAGAGCGTACTTGATCTGTTCCGGTTTCGATAAACCACCGGAAGTAGCGTTCGAAATCGCCCAGCAGGCTTCCTTCTTTGTCTTAAAGTCACCCCGCTGCAGAATGGCAATCAGAGGAGGGATGATGTTTGCATCGATGATTGACTGTATGGTTGCACAAGTTCAGTATATCAAGGTACAATTGCCGTCACAGCGGCAAGGTGCAATATACCTGGATTTGGGCTGCATTTCCGGCAGTAATGTTAGAGATTGTCCAGCAAGCTTCTTTCCTAATACCATCCTTTGGGCTCGTAAGAAGTCCAAGGAGTGCATGAAGAGCGCCGCAGTTGATAACGACTTGGGTCTGGACATCATCTCCGGTAACGATGTTGCCAACAGAGCGCAACGCAGGTGTTTGAACGGCGTAGGACGGATGGCTATATCGGGAGCCATTAGTTTCCACCCTGTGAAACATGCAACTCAATGTACATACCCCAACAATTCCACAAGACGCCGGCACACACCGGATTCAATGACGGCCTGGATCTTTTCATTGGCGCCGTCCGAAAGATAGGATATGGCCCAGCAGGCATCCGTGAGGACTTCCTCGTCATTGGCGTGAATCAGCTTCGCCAAAATGGGAAGGGCAGGAGCAATCTGTAAAGCACATAGTCAGCGTTACGTCCCTCTCATTCACTAAGACCTCATATGTACCTGGGACCAGTCCGGTTGAGGGTTTTTGCCTCGGCAGAAGTTAGACAAAGTCCAGGTAGCATTGCGCAACATTGACAGCTTGTTGGTATTTTCGTTTAAAATGTTGAGCAGAGGGCGGAGGGCTCCTTCTCTAAGAACAAAGTCGCGACAACGTGGGCTGTCCCCAGCAATATTTCCAAGAGCCCATACCGCCTAGTTTAACGATAGTCACAATTGCAATTAGAACAGGCTTCGCTCTTTTAACATGAGCAATATGGACGTACCTGTTCCCTAACGTCAGGGTTGGGAGAGCTCAACAGCTCAACAAAAATCGGAACCGCGTTTGCGTCCATTACTACTTGGGTTTGGTGAGAAGATCCCGATGCGATATTGGTCAATGCCCAGGCAGCTTCGAACTAGAAAGAAGAGCTTCAGTTGGAATGCAAAAATAGGGAAGGCCTGGTAACGAGATGTTACCTGCAGCATAGGGTTTGTTGAACGGAGGAACTCAACAAACTTTGGAATAACACCGCAAGCGATGACTTCTTCAATCGGTGGGTTGCGTTCTGAATGCCAGAAGTTTGAGTGAAAGGATATCGGAGCCCTTCATAGTAAGGGTACGTACCCTTAGATAGTAACTTCCTGAAGCGAGCGGTGGACTGCAATTGTTCTTCCACATTACCCGAAAAGACACCACGAACACCTTGGCCCACAGTCTCCTGTAGCTAGTGATAAACATCAAGGATGATCAAAATTTTCGGCGTACAGCGACATGCTATTAGAAATGGCTGCTTACTTGGGCGTTTGTTTCCACCGACATGCTTTCATCTTCAGACTCCGACTGGGCGCCGTTGAGCGCGGCGAGGTTCCTACGTTTAGCAAGAGACTCTTCCCTCTTCTGCTTTCTCAGTTCGACAGCCACATCCTCACGACGACGCCTCAGCTCATCCGACTTTAGAACACCACGGTTCTTGAACTGCTGCATACGGTGCTCTGGAATCTTTGCGGACATTCTGATAATTGCTGTTGGAAAACGTGGAGAAATGCGACAAATCTACACTGCGAATAGGTGCGTCCAGGAAGTATCATGGAAATAGGAAATCAGGTCCGTTCGCAAGAGTAGCCAAAATAGTCGACAAAATAAGGCGATGCGAGTGGGATGTACGATGGGCAAGGAAAAAAACACCAGGGATGAATGTGTGAATCAGGGACTGCGCGCACTTCCAACGCACACTCACCTGACTGAACAGTAGGGATCTTGAGATGGAACGCGAATTGGCCCAACGATTGCGTGTACGGTCTATTAGGCGTCGTCAACAAAAATGTTCAACGAGAAGGAAGAAAAAGTCCGGTGTGTGGGAACGACAGCGGCGGTGGGGGTGTCCGGAAGCGATGGGGGCGAGCGTCTTTTTCGATTTTGCCAATTCGAGACACGAGTGCATGCTGTCAAAATGTGGCTGCAGTGACACTCCAATGCTGTACGGATGGAATGTGCGAGAACGCGTCCAGGTCGCGAACGACCTTTTCGCGTCGTGCCTCTTGCAAGGACCGCCACTCGCAATGGCATTGAACGACGAAGACACGTTGCGCAAGAGGAAGCAACAGGCAGGAGAAACCATTTCGTATGAGACTTATGTTGCCACGCACCCTAATGTAGACATATGGAGAAATTTCTGTTAACATTCTGTTTTCATATGTGCTAATAGACCTCTTGTCTTCGAATAGAATTATGTAAATTTGGGAATTGACGGCGCAATTCAGTCTACGGCAAATATGGCAGAGCCGCCTACCTGTGCACCTGCTGCAGAAGCTTTTGCTCACAGACCAAGAGAGACCCCGTTGCCACAGACGAACTTGTATGTGATGGTCGCGCTAACACTCGTGGCGGGGTTGGTTCGCCTCTACCGTATATCGAACCCTAGTCAGGTAGGTTGAAAAGATTCTAGCATCCCCTAATTCCACGGAAGTGGCTTATCTCCGCTCTGTGCTTCTTGTCGAAAACAGGTGGTATTTGACGAAGTGCATTTTGGTAAGCATTAAGTTAGGTCCCTGTACGTTATAATGTGAGTTCCGTAGCTCATGAGGGATCTTTCTACAGGGGGTTTCGCGAGCAAGTACATCCAAGGAACATTCTTCATGGATGTGCACCCACCTGTACGTAAATCACAATGAACCGATCTGAATCAATACGATGGTTCTGACCATGCTCTGCTGTCAGCTGGGCAAGCTGCTCATTGCGGCCAGTGCGGTTCTTGCAGGATTCGATGGCTCATTTGACTTTAAGGTAAGAGACCGTTGCGGGATGCCTTGTTGGCGAAAAGATTAAACCCAGAGGCCTCCCACAGTCGATCGGACTGGACTACCTTGAACCAAAAGTTCCCTATGTAGCCATGCGGATGCTGCCCGGAATTCTTGGTGTTTTGCTAGTGCCGGTGAGACCACCAAGTTTAGTCGTACGAGGATTAGCTTGCGCAGAGCATTGACTTTGTAACAGGTTGCCTACATGACGATGCGAAACCTACGGATCTCCAATGTGGTGTCAATCATGACGGCAGTACTTCTCATTTTTGAGAATGGGTTGGCTTGTCAATCACGAGCAATCCTTTTGGTAAGAGCCTGAGCGTGTAGGGCGGTTTTTTTCCCCTCAGTTTTGCTCATCGATTCATAGGACTCTATTCTCGTTTTCTTTACGGGTCTCGCTTTAATGACATGGACAGATTTCCTCAATCTCCAAAAACAGTGGGTGCTCCTATTGATACATCTTGGTCACTATACCGTCGCTGATGTAGTCACTGATATAATTCAGACCCTTCTCTTTCGCTTGGTGGTTTTCACTAGGTAGCACAGGGCTCACCATGGGCTTGGCGGCCAGGTATGCAACCTCAGTTGATTAGTGACGTGTATCTGGGCTAAGTCATCCTCATCTGGTCCATTCATCAAGTGTGAAGTGGGTTGGTGAGTTCCCTTGCGATCTACGCAGTACCTGAAGCACCCGCTCCCTTTGCTTACGTGCAGGACATTACTCAAAGGCCTTTTTGTCATTGCAACCATCGGGTTTTCCACCATCTCGAACTTATGGGCGCTTTTAGGAGACCTGCGGGTCACACCGGTGCGCGGAAACCCTTAAGCTTTGCGGAGATGCATAGTACGCGCTAACTCGGCATTCATCCTTAGGGACAATATACAAAGCATTTCTTCGCCCGCGTGCTTTGTCTCATTATTGTGCCTATCGCCGTGTACATGACCGTATTTGAAATTCACTTCCTGGTGCTCACAAATACAGGCTCGGGTACCGCCTTCATGTCACCAGAGTTTCAATCTACTCTGCGCGGCAGTGAGATCAAAGATACCTTTGCAGAGGTCGGATACGGAGCGGATATTCTCATCCGCCATGAAAACACCAAAGGCGGGTATCTCCATTCTCACAAGCATTACTACCGTACGGGGTCGAAGCAGCAGCAAGTCACCTTATATTCATTTGCTGGTAAGAAATGCTTGAAATGAATTGCAAGTCTAGAATTCCATGCGCAAGCTCACCCTTCAATTTCTTCGGTAGATGACAACAGCCTATTCCAGATTTTGCCGTAAGTTAGTTTAGAAATGCTCAGTTCCATAAACTAGTATGGCTGAAAGCGGAGTTCAGCGCGCTAGTGTACGAAAATGGCACCGCGCGATCACCAGCAGTCACGGAATTCCAGTCCATCAAGCATGGTGACATTGTTAGGCTCGGTGCGATGCTGGCTGTCCTCTGTCTTAGTCCAATGGCTTGACACTAATTTGACGAGTGATATGCAGAACATGTTGCCAGCAACATGCGTCTTCACAGTCATGAACATCGGTCAGTGCACTTCTTGTCAGTCGGATAGTCCTATGGTCCCCCGTCCTAAGACCCATTGTAGTGCACCTGTTACGGATACTGAAGATCACTATGAAGTTTCAGCGTACGGTGCTGCCGGCTTTTTCGGTGATTCCAAGTGAGTTTTTGCAAACTTTTTGAGAGTGCCAATTCATCGTCCGTTGACCCAAAATTCGGCAGTGATCACTGGCGTGTTGAGCTTGTAGACTATGATCCCAGTCGTCCGCATCTACATGCAATCGAATCAAGATTCCGCCTCGTACATGTAAATCTCCATTGTACATTATTCTCACGCGCTGTGAAGCTACCTGAGTGGGGTGAGTGAGATATTGCCTCTTTTGATATCACACGACGAGATATTGACTTTAGAGCAGGCTTTGGTCAGCAGGAGGTTACCTGCGCGAATAACAAGGCCAGGAAAGATTTGACATAGTATGTTCTACTCAGCCTCCGAGCTCGCTTCAGCATACTAATATGGTCCTACACAGCTGGCGAATTGATCTCAATCAGAATCTTCTCCGTAAGTTCCTACATCGGCCTGGATCGTTGGGATCCCTCACCAATGTTTCGATTGGCAATGATTTTACAGAGAATCCATTTAGTCGTCGAGCTTACTACAAGAAGCCCTCGTTTTTGTCAAAGTTTATAGAGGTTCGACTCGAGATCGGTGTTAATGGCTGCATAACTGATACTGACCCATTGGGGCCCACTAGTCTCATAAAGTTATGTGGAAAATCAATGACGGATTGAATGGATACCATCCGTTTCAGTCACGCCCTGATTCTTGGCCTGTTCTTGGACGTGGAATCAGCTTTTGGAGTGCCAAGGAGGGTACAGGACAAATGTACCTTGTCGGAAACCCGTTCATCTGGTTTTCCGCCTTGCTCTCTCTTGGGCTGTACGTATCGATTGAATCCGTCGCTGCAATTCTCCAAAAACGAGGAAACAAAAGGACCGCTGGTAGCGTTGATTGTTGTTTTTTTTGAGGCAACAATGAACATGTGGCTCAGCTTCCGCTACTAGAATCTGTTGCAAAGACTGCTGGAGACGGTGGACCTCTTCTTTTCTTGGGATGGGCTCTGCATTATTTCCCCTTCTTCCTTATGGGACGACAAGTAAGATCAGAATTTGTATTATCCGCAATCTTTATATTATCTAAACATGTCTGGTCAGCTGTTCCTCCATCACTACTTTCCTTCGTTCTATTTCTCAGTACTGCTCTTGGGGTCATTGTTCGAAGGGGCAACTCGACGCCTAAATCACTTGTTTCGGTCGTTTGCGGTACTCTGCATATGTGCGGTTGCCGTCTACGTCTACATCAACTACAGCCCCTTGACATACGGCATACCGATGTCTAAGGAGCACTGCAAGCGGCTAAAATGGCGGCAGAGCTGGGACTGGGATTGCAAAAAACAATTAGGTATGTACATTAATTTGATCGTTGACGTGATATCCATTTATGTATCTCTAATGGTGCCAAAGATGATCCGATAGAATAGACAAAGCGACATTGTAGACTTCCCAATGTCGGGAGGCGAGGACCACCCTCTGCGCTAATATGCTCCATTGTATTAAAAAGTTGTCAAATATATAAACATCAGATCGTGCGCCGATCTTCGTGCCCGGAGCTCGTACCTGGAACATTGGCAGGATCGTCGACTGCAGAACCACATGGTTGGGCCTGGATCTTCAAAATGGCAAAGTACCATGCAGTGCAAACGATACCAGGAGCCTACGTACGACGATGGAAACAGGCGATTGAACACTTTGAGGAGCCCACAGCTCTGTGGGGTTTGCCAGACATTCATCGTATTCGGGTTCTTCACATGAAGATACGGTATACTCCCAATCCCGCAACTACTGAGGCAGAGGGGCAATGGCTTGAGAAGATAGAGGAAAGAATACCTGTACATTATACCTCCAAAGGGTAGATTCTCACCTGCTCCCATCCCACCTAAAAATGCACGATGTCTCCTGGCACGTCGTATAGCCTCTCTGGTAGCTGATTCGGGGGACGGCACGGTAATCTTGCTTCGTTCATAAAGAACATAAGCGGAGACGCCTACTGCCGTGGCTGTCCCAGTCAAACGGCACGCAAGGCAATCTCGCCGTGTATCTAAAATAGGCTAGAATCAAGGTGAATGGACGACTTTTGTAGTGCCCTTCCAGCAGCCACGAAATTCGTCTACACTGCAGATAAAGCGCTTTGTAGCGAGGCCCCTCTCTTTTGTGGAATATAACTCACCTCTTTCTGTGGCATCGACGCTTAAGTCGTCCTCTGCCGAGTGGGAAGACGCGTCCAGCACCAAAACGCTGACTGGCTCACTCTAAGCCTTTACGACAAAGGAAACAATGCAAACCGCCTTTAAATGATGCCAGACAGCCGCAGAGATCCCTGGACAGGCGAGACAGACCTACGACTGCCTGCGTAAGGATGTTTGTTTACATTGATGCCATAGACATTTGGTGCGGAATCACTAAGTTGACTCTACTGCTGATGTTGCCAATGCAGTTCCCACCCACTGTCACGCTCGACAGGTTCTGTGCACTCGGCGGCGTCATCGACTCCTGCTTCGGACGACGCTTTTATAAGGCAGGGCAGTCTAGGAGCCTCGCGCAGATCTTCAGTCAACACCCAGGCAGCAAACCGAGAATACGACGATGGTTCAGCGGAGGTATTTGAGGAAGGGGAGGAGAATCGAGTTATATATGAGGATTTTACGACTATCGGTGGGAAAAGAAACAGATATCTGTTGCCTAAATGCGTCCTGACGAGCCACCTGCTGTAGATTGGATGAAGGATCTCATGCGGGACCACCGACGACAGAACAGAATGCGAGCTCGCCATCGACCTGGTTGGGACTGGTATCTGTACACATTATTTGATGCTACACAGTCCTGGATATTAGTCTCTATAATAGGTGCAGATCATGGACGTTGAGCGCCCAGATTCTTTTGCAGACAACACTCATTTTTCTCTGGATACGTCAGGCATATCGATTGGGTTACTAGCTGGTTGGATTGACGTGATTGCAGCTTGGCTTGGGGATATTAGGTTTGGATTTTGCAGGTTGGAATGGCACGTCAGTAAGAGCATTTGCTGCACCGGACAGTTTGATAAAGGTAGGAGCCGGGTAGCACTTGACTATTGCACATGTTGGATTGCTGATCCTCCTGTAGATGGTTCATGTGATGACTGGTGGGACTGGAGTTACGTTGTGTTTGGATGGCGAAACCTTTCTTTCGTCAATTGGTTCTTTTACGTAGGACTTTCGGTTAGTCTAGCCCATGCATGTAGAATTTTGGACACCCGACTCAATCATTGCGACCCTCTTTGGTTGTCAGGTTGCCTTTGCCACAGCTTGCGCCTTTGTGGTTATTCATTTAGCCCCTTACGCTGCGGGATCTGGGTCCGCTGAGGTCAAGACGATCCTTGGCGGATTTATCATAAAGGGGTTTCTGGGAATCAGAACTTTGATCGTCAAGGCAGCAGGACTGGTGAGTGGCACGCAAGGCGATGGGAAAGTGACAAATGCCGACATTTCTAACTGGATTCTCAGCCATTGATGGTAGCGTCAGGGCTAGCAGTCGGAAAAGAAGGGCCGATGATTCATGTCGCTTGCTGTGTGGCCAATGTGTTCCCGCGAATGTTTCCAAAGTATTGGCAAAATGAAGGTATGTGTCTTCCAGCCATGATAGTGCGTCTTAAATGCTAACAAACTCTTTGGAAAATACCCCGAAGCCAGGAAGCGGGAGATTTTGTCAGGTAAAGAGAGCATGGCAACTTGACCAAGTCCCTGTGTAAAATAGATACTGTATGCTAATGATATCCGACATGCAGCGGCGTCGGGAGCTGGAATCGCTGTTGCTTTTGGTGGTAAGATTTTTTAATGGGCCCTAAGTTGTAAGCCATCATGGAGTGCTCATGCATCCTCAAGCACCGATTGGCGGCGTCTTATTCTCATTGGAGGTGATATTCCCTATCTAAGACCACAATCCCAAACCAAATTATAACTGATGTTTATCATCAACTTAGGAATTGAGCTCGTTTTTCCCGGCGAAAACCATGGTCCGTAGCTTTTTTTGCGCCCTAGTCGCTACGGTCACTTTGCAGGTGCCTATTCCCGTCGTTTTTAAGTTATATGTAGTTAAACTTGATGCTGACTGTGGTCTAGCTCGTGGACCCCTATCGCGGAAAACGCGTCTTGTACCAAGTCACATATTCACGTCCATGGCACTTTTTCGAGATGATCTTTTTTATTCTTCTTGGCGTTTTCGGGGTACGTCATATCTTATAAACGATGGATGGGGATAAAGCTCATATTGGGATATCTTCAGGGCTTGTTAGGAGTCTTACTGATTCGCGCGATTCGGCGAATGCAAGCTTTTCGGAAAAGTTCGTGGTTAAAGCAAAATCCTCTCAGAGAAGTGGCGTCGATCGCGGCAGTGACTGCGTTGTTATGTTACTTTAACATATATACCAGGTAGGTAATGTAACGTTCTTCCGCATGGCTATACTCTCCCCACCGGTAGATAACGGGTTCTTCTGAGTTAGAGTTGATAGTTCCGATCTTCTCGAAGGACTATTCCGCGAATGCGAAGAAGCTGATTTCCATGGGCTCTGCGAGTAAGAACGTGATGACCAGCATAATTGGCCGGAGGTTAACTCGCGCATGTAGTCGCGCAGGAAGAGGAAGGGTGGTCGCTCTTCTCGTCACTGCATTGCTGATGAGAACAGTCTTGACTATTGTCACTTTTGGCGTCAAGGTAGAGTTGATAGATTTAATATGTGCGACAACCGTTTTGTTGACTTCCGTTCTTCAAGGTGCCCGCCGGAATCTTGTGAGTGAATCTGCTTCCGTTCCTTTAATGTGGAACGCACCTGCTCTTACACGCATGTGCTAGCATTCCATCGATGATTTGTGGTGCTTTGTTCGGCCGCATCCTGGGAATCATTGTTCAGTCTTGGCAGACGTAAGTACTAATGGTGTCTTCATTTTGCTAACTTAGCCCGGCACTTAATAAAAAGCCTTTTTAAGAGCCAATCCTAGCAATCCATTGTTCTATTCGTGTCCGCCGGATGTGGCGTGTGTCACTCCCGGAATGTATGCGCTTCTAGGAGCTATCGCCGCTCTCGGAGGAGTGACAAGGATGACTAGTATGTGCCGCCATTTGCTTGTCGAATCAAACATTGCGCATACTGACATCTCGCAACTTCCTTCGGCCAACCAAGTCTCGTTGACAGTTGTCATGTTTGAATTAACCGGCACCTTAAATTATATCGTCCCCTGCATGGTCACGCTTATGACAGCAAAGGTTGTGGGAGACTTGTTTGGAAAAGGTGGAATAGCCGAAATGCAGATTCGCATGAACAAGTATCCTTTCCTAGATCCCCGTCAAGATCAAGTCATTGGTCTTACCGCATCCGAAGTTATGACGCCTGCCGAGGAGCTGGTCTGTTTCGTGGGCAAGGGCTTGAAGGTAGAAGACATAGGTGAGTGCTCGAACACGGCCACGACCGAGATCTGCTGGTAGGACAAATTCCAACGCAAATCTCTTCCGCAGAACGGGCGCTAGAGCAAGCGAAATATAAAGGGTTTCCAATTGTGCACAGTGTCGACGATCCCACGTTGGTTGGCTACCTATCCCGGGAAGATCTGAAATACGCATTAGGTATTGCATGCCCCTTTGTCGACTTTTTACGGCAATCGTATGGTAACACTCGATGACCCTTTGAAGATAAGGCCAAGTCTCAACATACCATTAGTCCCAAAGCGCCCGTCTTCTTCGACGATACAGACAACCTCGCATCCCGCCCTCCATGGCAACGTGCTCATTCAGGCTTCACCGTCGCTGAGAGTATTGTATCACCCGTATTGGTGCGAGGAAGCTCTACAAGGTCGTTTGATGGACAAGACGGGGATCGATGGCTACATTTGACAGGTTATATCGAGCGGGTATGCTATGCCTTTGATTTGCTGACTACATTTTGCATATTGTTTTTGTGAGTGCGAAATCTAATGCCAAAAACAAAATGCAGACTCCCTTGCAAGTGCATCCGAAGGTGTCAGTAGAGTTGGTCATGGTACGATGGGGAGTCTGCTAGCCCCGCCCCTTCTTTGTAACACTGATGTTGGTTGTCCCTAGGATTTATTCAAGAAACTGGGGCTGCGGTACATACTAGTAGTGCACATGGGCCGCCTCAAAGGCATTATAACCAAGAAAGACATCTTGATAGCAATATATGGGGAGGAAGAGAACGGAGGAGATTCCTCAGCATCGATGCCCATAGCAGATAGAGATGAATCTGGGCGATCAACACCGACAAGGCGCGGCGGGACCGTGGGGCAGTTTACAAGAGCACGCCGACTACGGCGCGCAAGTGGGGGACCTTTCGGCAGTCGAGAATGGGCAGGAGGCGGAGCATCTGGAGAAAATCTGCCTCTGGTGGGAGTCGGGTCAGGAACAGATCGTGGAGACCCGGGGCAGGATTTCATTGAATGATTCGAAAGTCTGTAATAGTTGTATATATATGCACAAAAGAAGAGGGCCACAGCTGCTACTTATACAAATTGGACTCCACGTCTCTATGACTTTTGTCTGAGCCAAAACAATGATCAATTGTCACGTCGCGAGCAAATTGAACTGCCGTGGAGTTCCAACTTACTTTTTTGCTTGATCTCGGGCCGCTTTGATTAATGGCACCAGATTTCGTAATGGATCGGCATTCTGCAAAAAAGGATGCTACAGACGTAACAAGCAAGCATTAAAATCTTTGCTCATATACTCCCACAATTCGAAACCGGAATTGGCGCTAATTCCCACCTTAAGAAGCTCAACGCTATTTGGCCGTTTTTCGGCATCGACCTCTAAGGAAACTCTCAAGAAATCCCTGAAAACCGGACTCAGATTTTCCGGATTTTGCAAAGCGGGCGTTCCATTGGTTGCGATCAGATACAAGGCTCGCAAAGGATTCTCGTTCAAATATGGTGGCTCCCCTTCTACCATCTCAATGGCCATGATCCCCAAAGACCATATGTCGACTTTGGGCCCATATTCCTTTCGCGTTACGACCTCTGGTGCCATCCAATAAGGCGTCCCAACCATCGTGGTTCGCTTCGCTTGATCTTCGTTGAGTTGCGCACAGAACCCGAAATCGGCTGTAAGGGCAATCACTTAGTGTACAGGGAATGCCCAAAGCAACAGAGAAAAAAAAACATACTCAGCTTAATTTGCCCATCTAGGCCGAGTAGCACGTTGTCGCTCTTTATATCTCTGTGGATAACACCTTTGGAATGTAGGTGTGCAAGGCCTTCAAGAGTCTGGAAAACAAGAGGATGTCAGAGGTTGCGGCGCATCCTTGACCATGGAAGGAAACTGAGACTTAGCCGCACCTCTTTGCAAACGGCAGCAATTTGGCCTTCAGTCATGAAGTTACTGGTCACGCAGTCGGTCAGAGATCCTCCTTCCATGTATTCCATGACCACCTACATCCGATCGCTGTATGAGTACAACAGAAGCTGCTGAGTTGAAGTGATGAGACCTACCCATAAATCGCCTTTCCACAGAAAGCTGTCGATGTAATTGACAATGTTTTTGTGTCGGGAATCCTTCATTACAAGGATCTCATTGATAATGAGGTCCTTTTTAGGCTGCTGCTCCAGATTCATTTGTTTAATTGCCACCGCACTATTCGAGCCGACTTGATATGCAGTAAAGACTCCTCCGGATGCTCTACAGGTTAAAATTTTGTAAGGCCACGATCAAACATATAGTGTTCAAGGAAACGGGATGCTAACCCTTGCCCGATCTTCACTAAGTTTCGGTATAGCTTCGTCGGATCGGCCTGGTTACATATTGCCGTCAAGCGATCGATCACGTCGTCGGTTGTGGTTGTCGCTCTTTGTCGCGGCGGTCGTCCAACCGGCTTTGGTAGTGCTTCCTCCTCGGCTTCCGCCTCATCTTTCCCATCTTTCCTCCGGGGTAGGGGAGGTGAATGTACCTTACCATTTCCAACACTACCAGCACTGATCTTGGCGCCAGCAGGTACGACTGCTATAGCGTCTAGTGCTGGCTTTGGTGGGGCTTTCTTGACAGGTTTGGGTGAGGTGCGCGCTGAGGAGGTTTGGGAAACTTGCTCGAACTGCTGCATTCGCTGTGCTACGGTACCTCGCTCAGGTTTAACGTCAACAGCAGGCTCAATCACAGAGTCTGTATTGCCTATAATGAATTAAATGTAAGATTGTCAGTTACCGGGTGATCGTTAATGTCGACGACGGCTTACGGGTGGGTTTAGGGGGAGGAATGCCTGACACCGAAGGGGGCCTCTCAGGTACAATCGGTCTGATGTCCGTGGAATATATACTAAGCGTGTGAGCGGGTCTGGCAGGTACAGGAGGTCTTCGCTTGGGTTCAGCATTGTCCTTGGCCGATAACTTTTGGCGAGTATTGAGTTTGGGGCTGCCTTCCGGACTCGACTTCGGGGAAGTGCCTGGGCTCTTAGCGCCAGCCATTCCGCCCTTTCGAAGTTGGGGATTTGCTTGTTGTGCGTAAGGATTGTTGAACTTCGACCAAACGTATTGGTCGCTCATCTTCGTCCCCCCTGACGTTTCAGAGTAGAAGCCAATGATATCAATCACGGCCTGTGGGTTCGCTTGCTGCTCTGACTTGGAGATGCCTGCTTCCTGAAGAAGAATTTGCCATTCTTTTGGCAAGCCCTTTTTTTCCGTCAACTAATGTACATCAACCGAAAAAGATGTTCCCAGATGCTCACTGTAAATTCCCCAGTTTCCTGGTTATATCCCACGTGGGTGAGGTGTACCGGATTGTAAGGCGAAGAGATTTCCATTCTGGTATCGTTGGAAAACATCCCTGTAATTTCAAGTTATTGGCATGCTCGGCATTTTCTGCAGGAGGAAGCCAACATCGGTACCTTGCACAGAGCTCACAAAGTTATTCAAAAGACCTTTCATTCCACTGCCTTTGATCGCATCCTTCTCCGCAGACGCCCCCACCGAAGGGGATGTTGTAGCCAGAGATTGTGCAGTTGCTGTTGGAATTAATGTATACTCTAACGAGTTACCCGAAAGCGGCGTTCCGGACATTCCTGTACCAATTCCTTCAGTAGAGCCACTTCGATTCATTGGCGTCGGAAACTTTGGGCCACGCAAATGTGTTGAAGCCGCTCCGGCAGAATGAGGAGGTGATGGGCGGGCAGGCGCTTTGCGGATTCGTTGCTGTTGGGGCGAGGAAGGAGCACTGGGTGAAGAGGACTGGGGAGGTGAGTGAGTGTCGTTAGTGGACCGGTGAGACGAGATGCTCGTCATAGATTGGCTCTTGGCAATTTCGCTTTTCGCAATGGAAGGTCGCGGTGGTACTACAGGACGGTAGTTTGGCGCGGTAGCGGATGCCGAAGAACCGGCGGTACTAGGCTTCGGAACAGTTGCAGAACGTTGTATAGCAGACTGTCCGGTATTCCCACTATCCATAGCAAATCCATAGCAAATCGTTTATAAGGGTAAACTTAGTGATACAGCATGAGACGTCTGCAAGTCAGGATGGCACCCACCTGAGTCCGGATATACTCCCCAAATTCGAAGTGCCCGACTGCTGTTCTTTAGGGCGAGGCGGCAGTATCGAGTTGGAACGCGATGCAGGATTGCTCATGGCGGCCTGCCGCAAAGTTTTTCATAACCTTTTGTCACAAAGTTGAATGTCCCGGTGTTCTGATAGGCCCAGTGATGGAAGCTGGTAGTCACTGCCGATAGCGATTAAACGTTATAGGAATGTTTTGTGGTTGTTTGCAGATGAACCGCCGCTTTCGTCCCTCTCAGATATTCAACGCTTGCACACAATCGAAGAAGTCACGACTATAAGCGTCAGAAATAGACACCAACGCAGCCGAAACTGAGAGTGTTAAACGAGCTCCGTACAAGGCCAGCCGGTCCGTTCACAAAGAGTTTAAAAATGGGCAAAATGGGGACTGGTTGTGAAGGTGATGAGGGCTCGTTGGACTCGACTGTCGACTTCCGGTTGTTGTGCGTACCCTTTGTGTTACTTGGATCACGTGTAAAGATTATGTAAGCGCTGGGTGATCGTTCGTTCTTCTCTTCGTTGTTTTCCTACCCAGTGCAGGAGAGTATTAACGACTTTGTGACTGTGGCCTTGTATTCTACTATACTGTACATAATGGAATTGCGCTGGTTGTTTCTTCTATAGTGAAGTCCATCTTACAAAAAATAACATTGCCGCATCTTCCTCTTTGGTTTGTTGGCAAGCTTGGCAGCTGCAACAAACAGCTCATGCACACCTTCCCCCGTTCGTGCAGAAGTCTCAAAGTACTTTGCTGCTTGAATTTCATGCGAAAGCTTCAGTCCTTCTTCATATGTGACTGGATGTGTCCCCATTCTTGCCAGGTCTGCAACCATCTCTGACTGGTGCCGCAAATCCATCTTTGTTCCAACAAGAATTCGAGGGACATTGTGCAGGAAGTGATGAGTTTCAGGATGCCACTGTATACATCCAACGTCAAGTCAATATTAGTCTTTGAGAGTGACGAGGCCATCGATGTTTTCTCACCTTTTCCCGGATTCCCTCGTAACTGTCTCGGTTTGTCACATCAAAGGCAAGTAAAACCTATGGACATCGAAGCACCATCTTAGTTTTAGCAGATGTCGCTGAACTTTCTGATGGACCGGTGTATTGCGACCTACCACATCGGTGTCCGGGTAGCTCAACGGTCTCAAACGATCGTAATCCTCCTGTCCCGCTGTATCCTATGCGAGCGCAAGTTGCCTGTCACTCATCTGGCGGCCATGCTCTGCAACAATGTTATAAGGTCTCGATGCTTACCCATAAGCTCAATTCATACAATCTGTCTTTGGAGATGCACACTCTTGAAATGTAATTTTCGAAAATGGTGGGTACTGCATGACATGATCAGCTTCGCTGGCTGTCCCCCATAACCATACGGACTTGGACTTACCGTAGGCTTCCGGGAAAGGTTCACCGGACTGAACCATGAGCAATGATGTCTTCCCGCAAGCACCATCTCCCACGATCACGAGCTTCTTACGGTGCTTTCGAAGGGAGTTGTCCGTCACGTTGTATCTGTTCATTATGCTGTAACCTCGTTAGAGAGCGGCGACAGTCTGCTTGACCAAAATAGATTCGTCACAAAGAAATTTGGAGATGAGGGCCGGCAGTGCAAAAGACAAAGACACTAGTGACCCAACTGGCCCTCAACGGGCCAGCTTATCTGATTATAACTCGGGCCATACATCAGCAATAAAAACAAGATTCTTTTGTGTATAAATCTACAAAAGCCAGGTCATGCTGTTACATAAATGGTTGCTATCTTACGTACAAATATATCTACATTATTGATTTCACTGGAAGGCCACTGTTGATTTGCTTGCATCAACCTTTCCTCCTGCACCAACAAATCCGGTACCTGACGAGTTGAAGAATTACAGCCGGGTCCAGATGTCAAAAGAATTGCACTGACTTGACAAGAAGCCTTACCTTCTCCACTCAGTTCAACAATATCCTTGTCTTTACATTTCACTTCACATTGATGGCACTTTCGGGTTGGTTTTACGAACCTGCTGCAGCAGCCCTTACAAAATGTATGTCCACAGGTTCTGAGCACTTTTCAGGGTAAAGGTTGCAGGCAGTCAATACAGGTAGAAATGATTCAGATTTTCTCATCACCGCATGTTGACCTTACCCACTATCTTGGACCCATTCGTAAATGTCTTCAAGCATGCCGGACATACATATTGATCTTCATTTCCTTTTGCCGGTGTAAATTTGACTCCAACGAGCTTCTTAACTCTGCATTTAATAGCGCCGACGCCTCAATTATTATCTAGGGGAAAACAAGAAGAAAGACGCAAACTTACGTTACTGGATGATGCTTTTCACTAGCGGTGCACACGGTTTCCATTTTCGGAGCTTGTATTATGAATGGTTTAGCATCGGGCGTTAATGACGGTATCCAGAAACTTGGAAGGCTTTTGTCTTTTGACTGCTCCTATTTATTATTGCGCTTTGTGGTATACGTTCTACGGTCGAGCTGAGTTGAACCAAACACCTACCATTGGCTTCTTGCTCCCCACTTCCCCAGAGGCATTTCGAGGATTACGTCCCTCACAATCATAGGTGTAAACAGTCCCCTCAGCCATCGTAACAGGCGTATACACTACAAGCAATTATGCCATATTTGAGTTAGTCGCCTCGATGTCCCGGCGGTTGCCAGTTGACGGTGATATCATGCCTTCGCCGCCTAGCAGTTTCTTGCCTTCTCCGATGTCTGTCGCCTCTCGCATCATTGACGGGAGGAATTGTGTTTGTGTTTGCTCAAAAATAGTGAGCTCAGCTCCTTTCGCTGCCAGTTCCGTCTGACGCCGACTCTCCTACACCAAGTGTTAAAGGCTAAGCCCCTCCAGTATCGGACAAGGATGAACTGGGGCCCTATTACCTCCTGCTGCTCCTGTTGCTCCTTGTATAACTTGAATTGGCGAGCGAG
Source organism: Spizellomyces sp. 'palustris' (assembly GCA_006535965.1). Taxonomy (NCBI): domain Eukaryota; kingdom Fungi; phylum Chytridiomycota; class Chytridiomycetes; order Spizellomycetales; family Spizellomycetaceae; genus Spizellomyces; species Spizellomyces sp. 'palustris'. Next base: position 13,528 of record QEAR01000043.1, on the reverse strand, counting down.
CTCCTTCTTCTGAGACAGAATGTTTTCGTACATGCATTCCTAAAGGAAGAACGCAGAGGACGCGGTAAAGGAATTTAGCGAAGGTCAATGCTTCCCGAGGTTAGCAGCAAAAGACGCTTCGTGATAAATCGCACCTTGCAAGACAAATGCCCTTCAGTGCTACCGTAAGAAGGAGAGATGTTGTGTAAATTGCAGTTCACCAGGAGACCCAGATCAGAATACTCACCAACAGAGGGGCTCTCGTGCCCGCTGCAAACAAAGGAAACAAGCATCGAAATTTCGCATGGAATCCCTGCCAAGACGTTGCTGGCCGCCCACACAGGTTGAGACTCGACTAGTATTTTCAAAATAATCGGTGATCTAACTTTACCTTTTGGGTTCCATAATTTAACTTTGCCTTCTCCGCCTGAGTGAAGAAGGCAAGAGCAGTATTGTTCTTCGAATGCCTTTCTCAAGTAGCCCAATTAAAGGCATGCTAAAACGGTTTGAAGATAGTCCTTAGATCAGTTACCTCGACATTTGGAAATCGTTTAAAGGTCTTGTCACCAGAGGGTCTACTGGTAAGGTAGATGCTTAGCTGTTTTCGTCGCGCGTTAACCAAGGATTATGTAACAACCACATCCCGACAAGTAGTTGCAAAGCTTTCCGTCTTCTCACCACGGGTCACTATGACATCTTATGGACCCCGCACATCACTTCCTCCGGGCACTGCCTACCCCGGAGCTGCTGGAGGAGCCGCTCCAGTTGGCATGTATCAGATCCCAGAGGGGAAATCCACAACGACCATCTATTCCTTCATTCGCGATGGGCGATACACGGACGTCATCAAACTCTTGAGCAGCGAATTAAATTCCTTTCCGGAGAGTCGTCCAATACTTAGCTTAATGGCATACTGCTATTTTATGCTGCAAGATTTTCAAGAAGCCGCGAACTGGTATGCTACAGAGCACGTTGAGGGCTCCTGTGACGTTTACAAAAGTGCTCATGTGCAGTCCTTCCTGTGAAACCACGATTATAAAGCTACGAACAGCTTTCAAAATTTCATCCGGAGGTTGATGTGTACCGGCTGTACCACGCTCAAAGTCTGTATAAGGCCGGCTTGTATGATGAAGCTCTCAAAGCGTCCGCCACTGTGGAAACAGGTGAATTTGGAATCAAGGTATGAATGGCTTTGAACCAAGGGTAGCTACATCACTAAGAGAATCATATATTAACGGTAACCTTCACAAATGGTGATTACATCAGGTGCTTAAACTACAAGCAGCTATAAAGTATTGCACTAACGATCTGGCGGAGTGCAAGATCTTAAATGAACATAGTCCAGCAGATGACGCGGACAGCATTGTGAATCATGCCAGTCTCTTGTTCAAAGTAATGTGCATCAACGATGCGTTTAAGATTAAAACATCCCATCTGACTTACATATCCAAGGAAGGCAAATATGAGGACGCATGTGCACAATATCTGGACGCGATGAAGATGATAGGATATCAAGCGGAACTCTCCTACTATGTAGCATTATGTCACTACATGCTGAAGCAATATGTCCCTGCACTGAAATACATTGCTGATATAATTGAGCGAGGTATTCGAGAACATCCTGGTAAGTTCGGCTGTATTTTTCCACTTTCTGGTGTCATTCCAATGCAGGCTGATTACGGTCGCTTCAAGAGCTCAGCGTTGGGATGGCCACCGAAGGCATTGAAGTTCGCAGCGTTGGCAACTCACAGATTTTGCATGAAACCTACCTGATTGAAGCTTTCAATCTAAAAGCTGCAATTGAATATCATTTGAAGAATCGTACGTGCTGCTTTTTCAATTTTCATATTGATAAGTTCTAACTCTATACGTTTGGACATGAAATCAGTTGATGCAGCCAGAGAAGCCTTGACGGACATGCCACCACGACACGAGCAGGAGTTGGATCCGGTTACTCTGCATAATCAAGCCCTCATGAACATGGAGGACGATCCGACAGGAGGTTTCGAAAAATTGAATTTCTTATTGCAACAGGAGCCGTCTCCACCAGAAGCTTTTGGCAACCTACTACTTCTTTACATCAAATATCAGTACATCGACCTTGCCGCCGATTTGATGGCAGAGAATCCACAATTAGCGTCCTCTACTTTGGAACCGGTAGGTCATTAGGGCTGCGGCATAGAATTATGTTAAGCCCAACTGATGATGATTGATAGTACCTTTACGAGTTTGTCGTGGCCACCTTACTGCGCCAATCATCTGCCGAGGAAGCCTACAACAGATTCGATGATCTCGCAACTAAGCACGCAGATATTTTGCGCAAGTTGACCAGACAAGTGCAGGAGGCAAGGCAGAATCATGATGAAGACGCTGTTAAGAGGGTCGTGAACGAGTATGATGATGCCGTGGAAAGGTAAATCATTCGAGAGATGCGGGTAGATTTTACAGCGAGATAATCTCCCTTCCACTGTAGATATATTCCTGTCTTAATGGCACAGGCCAAGATCTATTGGGATCGTGAGAACTATCATATGGTTGAAAAGATCTTTCGGAAGAGCGTTGAATTTTGCAATGAGCACGACATCTGGAAACTCAACGTGGCTCATGTGCTATTCATGCAAGAGAGTAAATACAAGGAGGCCATCTCTTTCTATGAACCAATAGTGAAGAAGCAGTATGACAACGTAAGTTGAGAGCTCTGCCCCACCCGAGTGAAGGACAAGCCATTCATTTACTCTGTATATTCAGATTTTGAGTGTTACGGCAATAGTCCTTGCCAACCTTTGCGTTTCTTACATCATGACCTCCCAAAATGAGGAAGCGGAGGAGCTAATGCGAAAAATCGAGAAGGAGGAGGAGCGTCTTGCTTATGATGACCCCTCAAAACGAACCTATCATCTCTGTATTGTCAACTTAGTGATTGGTACTTTGTACTGTGCGAAAGGGAATTACGAATTTGGTATAAGTAGGATTATGAAGAGCTTAGAACCATTTAACAAGAAGGTCAGTATCAATGGATCACATTGCAGCCTATCCGTGTCATGCATCGATCTGACATCTTTTCCTGCATCACGTAGCTGGGAACGGATACTTGGTACTATGCTAAACGCTGCTTTACCTCTCTGTTTGAGATGCTGGCAAAACATATGATATTGCTCAAAGACTCCGTGTTTCAAGAAGCACTCCAATTTTTCGATAATTGCGAGCTTCATGGTCGACAGATTCCGACAGTTGTTAATCCATCAGCACCAGCTTCTTCTGGCACTGCTGCGGCGGGACGACCAGATGCGACTAGTTCAGCTCGGGCACGTGATGCTGCGAAGAACAACGTTAGTAGCGAGGCACGGCTTCTTAAAAGCCTGTATTTAAGACTGTACGAGTGACTGTAATGAATATTGTAAAAAGTCTCAGAGCATATCTAATATTGGGGTGGAAAGAAATCCCAGCAGTTTGCCGAAAAAGCCCACTGCTGTACAGGGATTATCCAGCTATGTACATGGTGTGCAATTATCTACAAATGATAAAAAGAACATGGTGTGCTTGTTTCTACTCGCCCACCGAGGAATGAATAGCTATACCATCGAATGACTCATCGCCGCACTCTACCGTACGTCCATTTCCATCTGATCGTCCCCGCCGCACAATGTCATCAAGGATATCCTTGGCCACTTGACTAGCTGCTACCTGTACTGAACGCTTCTTGAATCTTACCCCGACCGATTCCGGACACTCATCCGCCAAAGCACCACTCAAATGGTGCACCGCCACATCGTAGAGGAAAGGTGTTGATGACGATGAAACCTTGCCACTCGCAAGAGCACTTGCGTACAACAGCAAAACTTTCTCCTCAGTTTCATATGGATAGTAAAATTGCGCCGCATCGTCAGCCGTTGGCAGTTGCGACTTCTCCATCGTAAAGAGGTGTAACAGTTCTTTCAAATGGTCCCAAAAGAGCTCGCGATAGTCGGAAGGGTAATGCATGGCCAGAGGGAAAAGCAGGTAACGGGCAAAGACCTCATCACCAAACGACACAGCACTATACTGCTCTACCAACTCCTGATACAGCTGGAAAAACTTCCCGCTACCACCACATGCCTCGTCGAGCTCCGAATCATTCCACCTGTGAGAATGTGTTCCGTAACGTAACAGCCCAGATGTCAGCATTTTACTGATGTCGGTACGCCTAAACATCTCCTCATCGGTGGACGAAGGTAGCAGGAAAATGCACATCAAGCGAGCAATCTTGACTGGGTCCGGCACCCTTCTCATATACCATTGCGGTCGCACGATTCGGTCGACCCTTTCCCCTAATGCTAAACATTCTGCAACCAAATCATTCGCGTCTTCTCTGTTCTTCTGTTCCCTTTTGACTGCAAGTAGGAGGTGTCCAAATTTCTTCGAATCAGCGAGCAGAAGTGCGAATGGAGACATTATCCAATCCAGTCGCACAGGTAAGGATGCGTTACCCTCCTGCTCATCCAATATGAGGGAATCCAGGCCCCGCGCCGCTCGCCCAAACAGTCCTTCTGATCGTTTTAGAGAGGTGTTATCATAGAGGCCGTAATCAAGAAACTCCTGCAAACGTTGTGGTGCAAGCTCCTGAGTTTCCAACTGCACTAGGGATTCATCCATCGCAATAAGGGTATTCTGGACGCGCGGATGCAATATAAACCTGTTTAGAAGCTTTGAAGCTACGCATTCTTCGCCGGGCAGGAGTTCCGGAAGCGCTGCGAGGGCTACCGCACAGCCGTATATTCCGTCCAGGGAATAGTTTATAGTTCCGTGTGACTGGAGGGTTTCAGAAGCAAGAAGCCAAGAGTACAGGAGCATCCCCCTGCCCGGCAGAAACCATCGAAGGATATCGCTATGCACAGCGATACGGTCGAGTGACTCAGCAGTTCCAGTGACCCAACTAAGTACTTGATCATTGCTTAATTGTTCAGATACAAACTCATCCCACTCGCGGCTGATACCAACAAATGATGAGTACAAAGTCATGAGGGAGCAGCCGTAATCAAAGTACGCATTTAGATCAAGCATGGCGGTCGCAACTGAAGTACGTGGCTTATTTTGCAAGCCAACCAAATGTTGTCCTAGGGGCGGAGTGGCGACAATCACTTGGTCTGTGATAACTTCAATGGAAGACCTAGCGAAGCTGAAATTCGGCATTGGCGCGCGTCGGATACAGTCCATGATACTCGTCGCCTCTTGCATAAAATTAAACCCGTCACCAGCTGGATCCGCCAAAACCTGCTGTCCATACAGCGCCAACATGTCGAAAGCCGCAGAACGAAGAAGATTGCCGTTGGCGTTCCGTTCCGTTCTGCTTGCGAGAACTTTGTTTACCACTAAATCTGCAAAAGGTCGCAGAGCATGGTTCGGCGGAAAAGCATCTGACGTTCCTTCAACAGGTCGTAAAACCGCCGTAATCATACGCAGCAGCAGGATCTGGCTCCGGACAATCGTCGAAGGCGATGCTTCAGGCACCTCAGAACCGAATAACTCTAGTGCACGACTCAAGATAGCTGAGTGATAGTCATTGAACAACTGAATGCACAATCCATATGAAAAAAGAACGCCCAGCAGAGACCATACTTCCGCCTGAAGATACCAACTAAGGTCACGGGAGATGTCACTCATTTCGTCAGGGCCCAGCATAATAAATTTCATTGCATCCTCGACGATGTGGAAGCGGATCAGGCTCTCGGCAATATCCCTGCCACTCTGACATAATAGTCGCACAAGTTTGACGGCGTTCAAAGAGGCAGTCGACTGAGAATTGGATATGGAGGGCCAGGGAACACGTAGGAATCTATTATGTACCACATCCACCAGATCGGGACATTCCGCTATCTGAACCGCGGCTGCATGTGAATGCCGACATATGCGAATCAAAATTTGTAGGATATCGTTCACAGCTTCGGCAGGTAAGTTACGAGACTGCAGAAGATACCTGAATCGTGCGAGAATATCGGTAGAGATCAAGCCGAGTATGGCGTCTCGTCGAACCAGTTGAATGACAGAGCCTATTGAACCGTCATGATCGATTTTGTCCGATGAATTTTCCCGTCCAGAAGCGCGGGATTTGAAGTCCGCTTGATTCGAGACTGATATGGCATACGCTCGGTAACTCAGCCGGGTAAGAAGCAGTTGATCCCAACATTGCTCCTCATCGTCATCAGTTAATGATCCCGTCCCCACACTTGCGGCAAGAGCGGCGAGGGAATTCGTCACTACGGTCTCGTGAGAGTCGTCCAGTGCGAATCGCAGATGCAGGAGTACATTTGCACGCAAAGAATGCCAAATCAATGCTATTCCCCGTGCTTTGCTGTAGGCACCGGCATAAATATCTGCTATTATAGCGCCCAAGACTCGCACGCTTGCGGCACGCTGGGCCTGGACCGTGCTTCGAGACAAGTGTAAAAGTTCGTCCAGAGTATAACCAGGTGTCTCGGGATCAACCCCATGATGATGCAGACCGCGATGCACTGGAATTTGAGTACCTCTCTCGATAATCCTTCCTGACAAATCAAACCGCAATTCGGCTGCATTTGCCACCGCGCTGTTCTCAATGATTTGGTCGTCCATAAAGCCTATCCACTCTAATTTTTCATGTTCCGCTTTATCTGGTGGAATCCACGTCTCAATTAGAGATTTAGCATTTGTGAGAGCAGTATTGTCTTTCATCGAAGGTGACCAGGCTGGTGCTGTCAATTCCGATCGCCCCTCAGCAGAACGCATGCTCGAATGTGCCCGTGCTTGCCCCAGACACGGTTGCTGCGACTCTACGGGCGGCTCTACTAGCTGTTCTACAGGTGGTTCATCACGTCCGTATTTCTGGGTCGCCCGTTGTAGAAGCATCTGGATCAACGAAGGATCCAATTTCGCACGAATTTCCGCTTGCGCTTCCTCAATTTCTTGTGGAGACATTGACTGTAACGTCTGCAGATTCTGGCCGTGTATATCCGGAGATTCGTCTCCACCGTCAAGACTAAGAAACTCATTGAAGTGCGATCCCCGGTGTGCGGACTCTGTGATTCTGGTCGAAGATGCTCTATTTCGATTTAGCCTTTGACTACGATGGACAACTGTCGGAAATCCAGCCGAAGGATGCGGCCCCGTGGGCGCCATCGTGGAAGGCGGATCTGGGCTTCTTTCGTGAACATCAGACATCACCTCCCCGAAAAGAGCGTCGGCGGAAACAACCTCCCTACGTAGCCCTGGTATCTCAGACGCCTCCTTTGACTCTGCTACATCTTGTGCACCCTGCTCTCGAGCCCTACGTTCCGCAAATATCGATCGCTTCTTGCCCTTTTCAACAGCAGTCGTCAGCCGTGCACTCTTTGGGGGACTCTTAATTGGCTTTCCCGTTCCATCTATACGCAAGGACTTGGTCGCTGGTTGACGCCCACTCACAAAGCTTTCCTGAAGCTGCAGTAATGTGTCCTCATCGTCTTGGGCTGACGGGCGCTCCACACCTCGGAACATTTTGGGCTCGCAAGATCTCCCAAATCCAACATTGTTCAAAAGCTGGGACGACATCACGTGGATAATGAGTCAAATGGATGACCCGCCGGGAATGGAATCTCCGGGCATAGCGGATATTTTTAGTTTTGGGTCGTTTGATGTCGATAGAAGTCCGCAAAGTTTCCTCCATTACCCTTATTTAAGTCGCTGTTGCATCCGCTTTCCTCCCGGCCTTTTGTGCGCCCGGTACCCTGATGAGAGATGATAACCCTACCAAGAGGCAGAACACTGCGCCTGCTAACTGGCACGGTTCTGGTCGCTATCACTCTTGTAAGCCTTTATAATTCCCTGTCCGCCCAAGACTCCGAATACGGCTTCCCCAACGGCATAGCCGAGAAAGCGTATCTTAACCGGATCCTCCACCAACCGGGCTCACCCTACACCCGAGCGGATGTGGCTTTTGCTCAAAGGGCTGGGATAACATTGGTAGCCGTGGATAGCGTTGCAAACAACTCGGACACTCTTGGGACACCGCGCGTACGTGGCGTTATAGTAATGCTCGCCCGGAATGAGGACTTGGATGGTGCCAAGAACTCTATTGAGCAGCTCGAGAAGAGATTCAACCACAAGTACCATTATCCTTATGTTTATTTAAACGATGAACCCTTCTCTGAAGACTTTAAAACTACGATGAGAGGGATATCACCAGAGTCGGATATTCAGTTTGGTTTTATTCCTAAAGAACACTGGTCATATCCGGATTGGATAAATCAGACAGTTGCAAAAAAGGCTCGGTTAGAGATGGCTGCGAAGGATGTGATCTATGGGGGGAGCGAATCATATCGTCACATGTGTCGCTTTAACTCGGGATTTTTCTTTCGCCATCCTTTACTCGACCAATATGATTATTACTGGCGCGTTGAGCCATCAGTCGCGTTTCTTTGCGACATACCTGACGATCCGTTCCGGTATCTGCAAGAAAACAATAAGCTGTACGGATTTACTGTTTCGCTCTACGAGTTCTCGGAAACGATACCTACTCTATGGAAAACAGTTCGTCAGTTCATAAATGAGCATCCTAGCTTCGTACGAAAGGACAATGCCATGCGCTGGCTTGGAAATAAGCCTGACGAGTATAATCTATGTCACTTTTGGTCGAACTTTGAGATTGCTAGCCTTCACTTATGGCGATCCCGGGCATACTTGGAGTTTTTTAATTACTTAGATAAAGCGGGTGGCTTTTTCTACGAGAGGTGGGGGGATGCTCCAGTTCACTCGATCGCTGTCGCCATGCTTTTAAAGCCCGAACAGATACACTTCTTCAACGAAATCGGCTACTACCACAATCCTATTATGCACTGCCCCGTGGATCAACCTGCCATGGCAGGTCGATGTCAGTGTGATGGTTCCGAAACATTTGACTTGCACGATTACTCTTGTACAGGTCGTTGGTTTGACCTATTTGGGGGAGGAGAAGCGTCGAGGCGCGCTTTCAAACTCCGGCAAGAGCGCGAGCGTGCTGAGAGGTCTAAGCAGTCATAGTATTAGTATTAGGCATATAGACTTCTGTATATATAATGCTAGATTTGTTTTATTGTTTCTTAATATGTATTTGACAATTGAAAGGAACGCTGGCCTCGACATCTGATATGAGATGTGGAAGGTCCTGTACAAGTGTCATGGGTTTTCCTCCCTGGAACAAAATTTGCTGATCATCCCATGCTATTGCTCTCATTGATGGAGTTCGCACATTTATACAATCCACACAAGACATGCCGGACATTTACATTCACCTACTAGAATGACGAATAGGGAACCGCTCGAAAACCAATTCAAGAGGCGGACTGAAGAATGTTCGGTTTGTCGATGTCATCGACGGGTGGGGGTTTCATAGGCGGAAGTGGGACGCCAGGATTCATGAACACTACAAACGACACGCGTTAGAATCAGGTCATTGGTCTCCCTTCGTTCATTCCACTCACGCCAAAGATCGCCTTAGGAGCCATGAACTCACTCTAACATTACACACCTGGATAGGGGGGCGGGACACCAGGTATCCCATATGGGGGTACACTTCCAGGAGGGAACATTCCGGGAAGAAGTGGCGGTTGCGGCGGGAACTGCGAGGCACCAGGTGGCAGCAAATGGGGAGGAATGAACGGAACCGGTCCATTGGGAAGAAAAGGAGGCACGCTGGGTCGCATGGCCACGGGAGGATGCTGCAAGCCCTGCTTCATTGAAACAAGACAGATACGTCAGTTGCCTGATGGAATGTAGAGAGTCGATCACAGATGCTCACATGGCCCAATCCTGGCCGAATTGGATGTCCCATGGTGCCGAAGGGAGGAACAAACATAACATTCGGTGCAGCAGGTGGACCTCGAGTATCTACGAGCAGTTGGACCTTAGCCTACTTCTCGTCAAAGCATTCAAGGGATTTACCCTACCTCCCGCAAGGAAGTCGACAGGATCTACAGTCTGTTTGAGAGGACGTAAGCCATCCTGTGGACTTTGATGATTTTGCTTCGCTTTGCTAGCAGCTTGGATCATTGCGGTTAACTGAGATGTCGGATCGTCAGGAAGACCCATATTCATGGTGCTGCGATACAAAGATTGAGCTTGAGGGCGTGGGCCCTGCTCGCGTTCATAAAATTGGGATTGTGGCGGAATTGAATATGTATGATGTATGGACGGGTGATCGGATGAATGGGTGCGCAGAGCAGCCGACTGGTTCATGTGCTGATGCTTTTGACGCAGACCTTGTGGTTCTTCATTCACAATAGGGGTCTAGCAAAGGCAAGTAAGTCTCACAAAGTAGAGTGAAATCATCGGACTGAATCGTACCTGGCTCATTCCAAAGAACGCGAGCTTCTCCATCACGCGGTTGATGCCCGCTCGATCTTCCTCCGACGGATCGGCTCTTATGGGATGGACGCGACGATGATCCATCGCTACATCCCTAACTGATGTGCTGTTCTCATTCAGATAGCTGGGTGCCAGTGAATCTGCATTCCCTGAACCCATTTGCTTGCTTTTGTAACGGGTAATGATGTCTTCTTCCGCCAAGAGTACCCGCTGCTTCGCACGATAGCGTGAGATGACATCGTCTTCACTTAAAACGTGGCGGGGGCCGGGCAGAATTCCAGAAGACGTGCTCTGCTCGACGTGGTGTTGTGAGAAAAGGCGGGTGCGTGCAGATTGGTCCCGAAGCCCGGCAGCACCTGCGTCAAACAGGTCGGAAATGACAATCCTTTGCATGTTCTCGTTAGCGTGTTCAGGTCTAAGCACCGATAACATCTGTGAGTCGGTTTCTGATTCATCACTCCAAAAACGAGCAAATCGTGATCGTTCGGAAAACTTGTGACCGGAACCAGCCTGTTCACTCTTCCGTCCTTCAAAAAGCTCCCCAACATCTACTTTGTTGAAGTCAAAGCCCATATCAAAAAAGGAATCTACGCCATCATTCTCCTTAGCCATTGATTGAGGCGCCTTGTTACTGGGCACTAATTCTTCTGCGGGAGTGACATTCATCCTCTCATCGCCTGCTTCCAGTCTCGCCAATCGCTCGCGATTCCTCATCTGAGCCTTGAACCGCTGTATGTCATCCTCGCCGGACGCAGAAGAGTGAGGTTCATTTGAAGGGCTGCTGGTACTCTCCAATTTTAATTTCTCCATATCCGCCGTCATCCACTCTGGTTGTTGGTCACGGCCCTGCCGGCGTGTACCACCCGAATAGCGACTTTCCAGAACTGCCTTACCCATCGCCGAACGAGCAGAAGGGCCTGCGTGAAAATGCAAGAATTGATCAGGGTTTAGACTGAAGTCATGCGCTTCTGGCTGCGGGTGGCCGTACCTTCCATGCGATCTCTCCACGAGCCGGGTTCCCCCATTCTAATTTTGGAAGTCGCTCCTGAACTGTTCACTCGGTCGGAGTCCCGCGCCAATTTGTCGCTATCTCGCCCAGTGGTTGGCCTTTCCGAATTGCGTGTCCCCCGGTCCGATGAGCGGTCCGATACGCTTAGGCGTCTTTGAGGAGGTTCACTCGTTGGGATGGCCGTCGCGCCGTTTTCTCGTTGTTTGGTGTTGTTTAGGTTGCTTTGGCGTGACGCCATGCGCTCTGCAACCGAATACTGAAGAGTGCCATTGTATCAATCGACGGTATCAACACAAATGGCGGGCACACCACATACCTTTGGAGGCCTGGGAAAGTCTTCAACAGGCTTTGCACCGGATTTAGATTCAACATGATCTACAGGCTTATTGCCAGTGGATTGTGCGGACGCGAAGTTCATCTTTGGGGGCCCAAATACAATAGTTTTTTCTCCAACAGCTGCAGATGCAGATCAGGTAAGGCTATATGTTGTACGTAAGAATCAAGGCCTAGTCGTGCTCACCAGAAGTCCGTGGTAAGGACCCAGATGTAGAAGGTTTTGAGCGAAGAGAGTGAAGATCCACGTCTCCTCCTCTATCTGCGGTTACTTCTCCATTTTTAGCATGAGACCGTGGTTTCCCCTCAAGGGCGTCCCCTTTACTTGCACCATCACTGGTCTTATTCACAGTGCGTATCTGAGAAACACTGATATTGTGGGAGTAGGAATGTTGCAGTTAGATGGGTAATCAGTGCTGGAACAAGGGAGCGGCGCATCAACACCGTCAGGCCCGTGTACCTCATCAACTCAGCAACATTCGGCAAGCATTCTGGTTTCTGGACCAGCGGGCTATGCTGCAACTCCAGCAGAAGGCTTCGTGGGTAGCGTATAATGGTTGCCTCGCCAGCACTCGACATCACGGATCTACGACCCAGTAGAGGGGTTCGGGGTGGAAAGAAGAGACGGATTTCGATGCTCGCAAAAATGTGCCAAGTGTAACGTGTTGATGGAGATGTCTGAGAGAGAGCAATAAGGTAATTTTCGAGGTGGCAATTGGGCCAAATTTCAAGCAAGATTTCCCAAGAGTTACGACGGGCAAGTTCCCTGGCGCACCTGACTCCTCGAACGTCATGTGACTGATTTGCCAATGCGCGTCCGATCGCTTACTCGCATTTCTGTTGAAGGATGTCCGTGAACCTCTCCTGCCCAGACTGCACAGAATGGGCTTATTTCAGCTGAGTACAGTTTGTTAATCGTCCTTATTCTAGCTGCTGGCGTAAAAACTCGGATGGAAACCATTCTCTTGCTATCCGCGGGATGCGATGCCAGACTGTTTACCGATAATGCTAATATGCTGCTCGCGAGGTCCCATCGATGCTATCTATTTGAATCCTTGACTCCTTCCTTCATTCTAAGTTGTGCTGAACATCTAGTTAGGATGAGAAGGCGCTATCTGCAACAGGTGATGGGATTGAGTGACAAAGAGAAACCAAGCAGGCGAGTGGGACAAAAGAAGAAGCGATGCTCAATACGCTGACAAAGCTTGGTATTGAAATACTTGGGGCAGAATAATATTTTTAGGCCACAATCCTGCCAATCTTTAGAAAAATCCAAATATCCAGGCTTGAATATATGGTGGTGGATGGTACTAGCGGCAGATCAGTTCCATAGTCCTCCACACATCATTGGTGAATTGCTCCATGCTCTACGTCACCCCAGCACCGGTGACCATAGCGCACCATAGTGTCCCCGACGAGTATTACATCTGTATCTTGTTTTTGGGTTCCACAGAGGAGAAAAAGGAAAAACGCATCGTTCCAAAACTATGACCCAGAACGAATGTATCATAGTGGACGATGGTCAAACGTCCCACGTAATCTCAAACTACATGTCTTCCGCGAAGACATGTCAACACAGGATTTAAAAGAGCCTTACAGAAAGGTGGATGTTTTCGTTTCTTCGTGATATACCAAGTCCTAGCTCCGTGTGCAACTTCACTTGAATGTGCAAAGTTTTCCTTTGCGCAATGCTTATCAGGGTCTCAATCAGATCAATGTGAAGCAACGGGTCATCTCGTCTCCACTCTCGATGTATGATAAAGGAATATACGATGCTTTTCTTCTGGTGGCATGGACCAAGTTCAGATAGTGCCAGATGCATAGTGCGTGGGAAAATACAAATGTTAGTACTTGTAGCATTGCAGCCAATTGAAT